>JAMZEH010000083.1:42500-50000 GCA_024699665.1 Ostrea denselamellosa | reverse complement strand
CACTCTCTCACACTCACTCCCACTATTCCACACTCACTCCCACTCTCCCACACTCACTCCCACTTTCCCACTCCCACTCTCCCACTCATACTCTCCCACTCACACTCTCCCACTCACACTCTCCCACACTCCCACTCTCCCACACTCACTCCCACTCTCCCACACTCACTCCCACTCTCCCACGCTCACACTCTCCCACACTCACTCGCACTCACTCACACTCTCCCACACTCACTCCCACTCTCCCACACTCACTCACACTCACTCACACTCTCCCACACTCACTCCCACTCTCCCACACTCACTCCCACTCAAACCCACTCACTCCCACTCTCCCTCCCACACTCCCTCCCACAGTCCCACACTCCCACCCACACTCCCACACTCCCTCCCATTCTCCCACACTCCCTCCCACTCTCCCACCCACTCTCCCACACTCACTCACACTCTCCTACACTCACTCACACACACTCTCCCAAACTCACTCACACTCTCACACTCCCTCCCACTCTCCCACACTCACTCCCACTCTCCCACACTCACTCACACTCTCCCACACTCACTCTCCCACACTCACTCCCACTCTCCCACACTCACTCACACTCACTTACACTCTCCCACACTCACTCACACTCTCCCACACTCACTCACACTCTCCCACACTCACTCACACTCTCCCACACTCACTCACACTCTCCCACACTCTCCCACACTCACTCACACTCTCCCACACTCACTCACACCCTCCCACACTCACTCACACACACTCTCCCACACTCTCTCACACTCCCACACTCACTCCCACTCTCCCACACTCACTCCCACTCTCCCACACTCACTCCCACTCTCCCACACTCACTCCCACACACTCTCCCACACTCTCTCACACTCCCAAACTCACTCACACTCTCTCACACTCCCTCCCACTCTCCCACACTCACTCCCACTCTCCCACACTCAATCCCACTCTCCCACACTCACTCACACTCTCCCACACTCACTCCCACTCTCCCACACTCACTCACACTCTCCCACACTCTCACACACTCATTCACACTCTCCCACACTCACTCACACTCTCCCACACTCACTCACACACACTCTCCCACACTCTCACACTCACTCCCACTCTCCCACACTCACTCCCACTCTCCCACACTCACTCCCACTCTCCCACACTCACTCCCACTCTCCCACACTCACTCCCACTCTCCCACTCCCACTCTCCCACTCCCACTCTCCCACTCATACTCTCCCACTCACACTGTCACACTCACACTCTCCCACACTCACTCCCACACTCACTCCCACTCTCCGACACTCACTCTCACTCTCCCACACTCTCCCACACTCACTCACACTCACTCTCCCACACTCACTCTCACTCTCCCACACTCTCCCACACTCACTCACACTCTCTCACACTCCCTCCCACTCTCTCACACTCCCTCCCACTCTCCCACACTCCCTCCCACTCTCTCACACTCCCTCCCACTCTCCCCCACTCCCTTCCACACTCTCCCCCACTCCCTTCCACACTCTCCCCCACTCCCTTCCACACTCTCCCCCACTCCCTTCCACACTCTCCCCCACTCCCTTCCACACTCTCCCCCACTCCCTTCCACACTCTCCCCCACACTCTCTCCCTCAATCCAACACTCTCTCCCTCTCTCCCACACTCTCTCCCACACACTCACTCACACTCTCCCACACTCACTCACACTCTCCTACACTCACTCACACTCTCCCACACTCACTCACACTCTCCCACACTCACTCACACTCTCCCACACTCACCCACATTCACACACACTCACTCACACTCACTCACACTCTCCCACACTCTCCCACACTCACTCACACTCTCCCACACTCACACTCTCCCACACTCACACTCTCCCACACTCACACTCTCCCCCACACTCCCACACTCACTCCCACATTCCCACACTCACTACCACACTCCCTCCCACACTCCAACACTCACTCCCACACTCCCACACTCACTCCCACTCTCCCACACTGTCTCTTTGTCTCTGTCTCTCTGTCTGTCTGTCTCTGTCTCTCTCTCTGTCTGTCTGTCTCTCTCTCTCTCTCTGTCTGTCTCTCTCTCTGTGTCTCTCTCTCTCTGTCTGTCTGTCTGTCTCTCTCTCTCTCTGTCTGTCTGTCTGTCTCTCTCTCTCTCTGTCTGTCTGTCTCTGTCTCTCTCTCTCTGTCTGTCTGTCTCTCTCTGTCTGTCTGTCTCTCTCTGTATCTCTGTCTCTCTCTGTGTCCCCCTCTCTCTCTCTGTCTCACTCTCCCACACTCACTCACACTCTCCCATACTCACTCACACTCTCCCACACTGTCTCTTTGTCTCTGTCTCTCTGTCTGTCTGTGTCTCTCTCTCTGTCTGTCTGTCTCTCTCTCTCTCTGTCTGTCTCTCTCTCTGTGTCTCTCTCTGTCTGTCAGTCTGTCTGTCTCTCTCTCTGTGTCTGTCTCTCTCTCTCTCTCTCTCTGTCTGTCTGTCTGTCTCTCTCTCTGTCTGTCTGTCTCTCTCTGTCTGTCTGTCTCTCTCTGTGTCTCCCTCTCTCTCTCTGTCTCATTCTCCCACACTCACTCACACTCTCTCACACTCCCACACTCACTCCCACTCTCCCACACTCACTCCCACTCTCCCACACTCACTCCCACTCTCCCACGCTCACACTCTCCCACACTCACTCACACTCACTCACACTCTCCCACACTCACTCCCACTCTCCCACACTCACTCACACTCACTCACACTCTCCCACACTCACTCCCACTCTCCCACACTCACTCAAACCCACTCACTCCCACTCTCCCTCCCACACTCCCTCCCACAGTCCCACACTCCCACCCACACTCCCTCCCATTCTCCCACACTCCCTCCCACTCTCCCACCCACTCTCCCACACTCACTCACACTCTCATACACTCACTCACACACACTCTCCCAAACTCACTCACACTCTCACACTCCCTCCCACTCTCCCACACTCACTCCCACTCTCCCACACTCACTCACACTCTCCCACACTCACTCTCCCACACTCACTCCCACTCTCCCACACTCACTCACACTCACTTACACTCTCCCACACTCACTCACACTCTCCCACACTCACTCACACTCTCCCACACTCACTCACACTCTCCCACACTCACTCACACTCTCCCACACTCTCCCACACTCACTCACACTCTCCCACACTCTCCCACACTCACTCACACTCTCCCACACTCACTCACACACACTCTCCCACACTCTCTCACACTCCCACACTCACTCCCACTCTCCCAAACTCACTCACACTCTCCCACACTCACTCCCACTCTCCCACACTCACTCCCACACACTCTCCCACACTCTCTAACACTCCCAAACTCACTCACACTCTCTCACACTCCCTCCCACTCTCCCCCACTCCCTTCCACACTCTCCCCCACTCCCTTCCACACTCTCCCCCACTCCCTTCCACACTCTCCCCCACTCCCTTCCACACTCTCCCCCACTCCCTTCCACACTCTCCCCCACTCCCTTCCACACTCTCCCCCACACTCTCTCCCTCAATCCAACACTCTCTCCCTCTCTCCCACACTCTCTCCCACACACTCACTCACACTCTCCCACACTCACTCACACTCTCCTACACTCACTCACACTCTCCCACACTCACTCACACTCTCCCACACTCACTCACACTCTCCCACACTCACCCACATTCACACACACTCACTCACACTCACTCACACTCTCCCACACTCTCCCACACTCACTCACACTCTCCCACACTCACACTCTCCCACACTCACACTCTCCCACACTCACACTCTCCCCCACACTCCCACACTCACTCCCACATTCCCACACTCACTACCACACTCCCTCCCACACTCCAACACTCACTCCCACACTCCCACACTCACTCCCACTCTCCCACACTGTCTCTTTGTCTCTGTCTCTCTGTCTGTCTGTCTCTGTCTCTCTCTCTGTCTGTCTGTCTCTCTCTCTCTCTCTGTCTGTCTCTCTCTCTGTGTCTCTCTCTCTCTGTCTGTCTGTCTGTCTCTCTCTCTCTCTGTCTGTCTGTCTGTCTCTCTCTCTCTCTGTCTGTCTGTCTCTGTCTCTCTCTCTCTGTCTGTCTGTCTCTCTCTGTCTGTCTGTCTCTCTCTGTATCTCTGTCTCTCTCTGTGTCCCCCTCTCTCTCTCTGTCTCACTCTCCCACACTCACTCACACTCTCCCATACTCACTCACACTCTCCCACACTGTCTCTTTGTCTCTGTCTCTCTGTCTGTCTGTGTCTCTCTCTCTGTCTGTCTGTCTCTCTCTCTCTCTGTCTGTCTCTCTCTCTGTGTCTCTCTCTGTCTGTCAGTCTGTCTGTCTCTCTCTCTGTGTCTGTCTCTCTCTCTCTCTCTCTCTGTCTGTCTGTCTGTCTCTCTCTCTGTCTGTCTGTCTCTCTCTGTCTGTCTGTCTCTCTCTGTGTCTCCCTCTCTCTCTCTGTCTCATTCTCCCACACTCACTCACACTCTCTCACACTCCCACACTCACTCCCACTCTCCCACACTCACTCCCACTCTCCCACACTCACTCCCACTCTCCCACGCTCACACTCTCCCACACTCACTCACACTCACTCACACTCTCCCACACTCACTCCCACTCTCCCACACTCACTCACACTCACTCACACTCTCCCACACTCACTCCCACTCTCCCACACTCACTCAAACCCACTCACTCCCACTCTCCCTCCCACACTCCCTCCCACAGTCCCACACTCCCACCCACACTCCCTCCCATTCTCCCACACTCCCTCCCACTCTCCCACCCACTCTCCCACACTCACTCACACTCTCATACACTCACTCACACACACTCTCCCAAACTCACTCACACTCTCACACTCCCTCCCACTCTCCCACACTCACTCCCACTCTCCCACACTCACTCACACTCTCCCACACTCACTCTCCCACACTCACTCCCACTCTCCCACACTCACTCACACTCACTTACACTCTCCCACACTCACTCACACTCTCCCACACTCACTCACACTCTCCCACACTCACTCACACTCTCCCACACTCACTCACACTCTCCCACACTCTCCCACACTCACTCACACTCTCCCACACTCTCCCACACTCACTCACACTCTCCCACACTCACTCACACACACTCTCCCACACTCTCTCACACTCCCACACTCACTCCCACTCTCCCAAACTCACTCACACTCTCCCACACTCACTCCCACTCTCCCACACTCACTCCCACACACTCTCCCACACTCTCTAACACTCCCAAACTCACTCACACTCTCTCACACTCCCTCCCACTCTCCCACACTCACTCTCACTCTCCCACACTCAATCCCACTCTCCCACACTCACTCACACTCTCCCACACTCTCCCACACTCACTCCCACTCTCCCACACTCACTCCCACTCTCCCACACTCACTCCCACTCTCCCACACTCACTCCCACTCTCCCACACTCACTCCCACTCTCCCACACTCACTCACACTCTCCCACACTCACTCCCACTCTCCCACACTCACTCCCACTCTCCCACACTCACTCCCACTCTCCCACACTCACTACCACTCTCCCACACTCACTCCCACTCTCCCACACTCACTCCCACACACTCTCACACTCCCACACTCACTCCCACTCTCCCACACTCACTCCCACTCTCCCACACTCACTCCCACTCTCCCACACTCACTCCCACTCTCCCACACTCACTCCCACTCTCCCACACTCACTCCCACTCTCCCACACTCACTCCCACTCTCCCACTCCCACTCTCCCACTCATACTCTCCCACTCACACTCTCACACTCACACTCTCCCACACTCACTCCCACACTCACTCCCACTCTCCCACACTCTCCCACACTCACTCACTCACTCTCCCACACTCACTCTCACTCTCCCACACTCACTCACACTCACTCTCCCACACTCACTCACACTCTCTCACACTCCCTCCCATTCTCCCACACTCACTCCCACTTTCCCACTCCCACTCTCCCACTCATACTCTCCCACTCACACTCTCCCACTCACACTCTCCCACACTCCCACTCTCCCACACTCACTCCCACTCTCCCACACTCACTCCCACTCTCCCACGCTCACACTCTCCCACACTCACTCACACTCACTCACACTCTCCCACACTCACTCCCACTCTCCCACACTCACTCACACTCACTCACACTCTCCCACACTCACTCCCACTCTCCCACACTCACTCCCACTCAAACCCACTCACTCCCACTCTCCCTCCCACACTCCCTCCCACAGTCCCACACTCCCACCCACACTCCCACACTCCCTCCCATTCTCCCACACTCCCTCCCACTCTCCCACCCACTCTCCCACACTCACTCACACTCTCCTACACTCACTCACACACACTCTCCCAAACTCACTCACACTCTCACACTCCCTCCCACTCTCCCACACTCACTCCCACTCTCCCACACTCACTCACACTCTCCCACACTCACTCTCCCACACTCACTCCCACTCTCCCACACTCACTCACACTCACTTACACTCTCCCACACTCACTCACACTCTCCCACACTCACTCACACTCTCCCACACTCACTCACACTCTCCCACACTCACTCACACTCTCCCACACTCTCCCACACTCACTCACACTCTCCCACACTCACTCACACCCTCCCACACTCACTCACACACACTCTCCCACACTCTCTCACACTCCCACACTCACTCCCACTCTCCCACACTCACTCCCACTCTCCCACACTCACTCCCACTCTCCCACACTCACTCCCACACACTCTCCCACACTCTCTCACACTCCCAAACTCACTCACACTCTCTCACACTCCCTCCCACTCTCCCACACTCACTCCCACTCTCCCACACTCAATCCCACTCTCCCACACTCACTCACACTCTCCCACACTCACTCCCACTCTCCCACACTCACTCACACTCTCCCACACTCTCCCACACTCACTCACACTCTCCCACACTCACTCACACTCTCCCACACTCACTCACACACACTCTCCCACACTCTCACACTCACTCCCACTCTCCCACACTCACTCCCACTCTCCCACACTCACTCCCACTCTCCCACACTCACTCCCACTCTCCCACACTCACTCCCACTCTCCCACTCCCACTCTCCCACTCCCACTCTCCCACTCATACTCTCCCACTCACACTGTCACACTCACACTCTCCCACACTCACTCCCACACTCACTCCCACTCTCCGACACTCACTCTCACTCTCCCACACTCTCCCACACTCACTCACACTCACTCTCCCACACTCACTCTCACTCTCCCACACTCTCCCACACTCACTCACACTCTCTCACACTCCCTCCCACTCTCTCACACTCCCTCCCACTCTCCCACACTCCCTCCCACTCTCTCACACTCCCTCCCACTCTCCCCCACTCCCTTCCACACTCTCCCCCACTCCCT
>JAMZEH010000082.1:2544709-2773314 GCA_024699665.1 Ostrea denselamellosa | reverse complement strand
ACAAAAGTCAAATTTCAAATATTCATTCAGTATTTATATTACAAGAAGCAATCGATACGGTGTCTAAATTTAATATTCGATTGAATTTTTTAACAGCTATCCAACAAAAACTAGGTCAGACAGACGTTAAAACTATTTACACAAGCGATAACACACAGGCCGACACGTCACACAGGTATTTAATACTTAGGATTTGACGGAAGGTCGAAAGAAAAGGGCGGCCATATTGGATTTTCAGGTCAGACAAAATTATATACCCGCATTTTTACATTGTAGCGTCATTAATATCGATATTTGTGTTATTAATGGGACAAATCTGCTCACTTTGATAATAATTTTACATAACTCTGAAAGGGGGAAGCATATCAATGCCTTGTTCGTATATCATTCCATTTATAAAATATTAAAATTAATGAACGTAATATTTATCGTGCTGTAATTCTAACTTGCCATTTCTTTTGACCTATCAAAATCTTTAATTAAGATTCCGTAGGGTTTTTTTTTGAGTGTTTTATTTGTTTTATTTATTTTTTTGTTTTGTTTATTATCATTATTTTATTATTATTGACAGTAAACTACTTGTGTGATCTCGACATCAGAAATGCATCCCCGGCGCAGTGCTCAGGAAGTCCTACTGTGTGACCTCTGTGAAACCGTCCCCCTACAGAGTCATTGTGAACTTTGTCAGATAAACCTATGCAAGGCCTGCGTTGGGGAGCACCTCTCAGATTCCTCTTTAAGACACAATGTCGTGCCCTATTCCCACAGAAAGTCCACTGAAAACTACCCGACATGCCCGACACACGCCGATAAACATTGTAAACATTACTGTGAGAATTGTGACATTCCTGTCTGTATTACCTGCGTCTCCTCCGGTGAACACAAAGGTCACGATATATCAGAATTTCTGGAAAAACTCAGCGCTAAAACACAAACTTTACAAACAGATTTGGAAGAATTAGAGAACACAATTTATCCCCGGTATGAAGACATGGCGTCCGAAGTCCAAACTGAGAAAACCGAGTTAGAACGAATTACGGGAAACTGACCACCGCTGCCGATCAACGAGGAGAAATCTTACACCGAGAGATCACCGCATTGTCAACCAACGAAATCTGACATCGCGGAGATGAAAAACAAACACCTGTCCTACCCTGAATAAAAATACAGAAGAAATAACACAGAGAATTACAGAACTTAAACAGATCATTGCTGACTTGAAATCAATCCTAGAATCAAATGACGTCTCCTTAACCTCGACTTACCAATCTAGGAATTCGAGTTCAGAACATTACCGCCTAAAGTCCGCGTTACAGTACCAAGTTTTTCTGCTGGCAAAATAAACAAAGATCAACTCCATGAAATGTTTGGTTGTCTGTCGCCATTATCCATGAACACAGAACATGGCGACACAATGAAGTCAGCAGAAGCTGTATCGTCTCCTCCAGTCAAACCACTGCTTGATGAACCGCGCCTCACCGCCATCATAAACACTGAGTATAACAGACTATACGGTGTTAGCTGTCTCAGTGAAGAACAAGTCTGGACATGCGGAATAACGAAATCATGAAGCTCCTCAACCTCCAGAGTGAACGACTGACATCAATAAAAACCAAGTCAGGGAACGAACCACAGGGACATAGCAGTGACCACGGGACGGAGATCTTATTTATACTGACACTAAAAATAACACTGTAAACATAGTGAAGAATAAACAGACACAGACCGTGATCACACTACAGGGGTGGAGACCTCTCTGTGTCTGCTGTACCGCCTCTGGTGATCTCCTGGTTACCATGGACAGTAATGATGACAAACAATCCAAAGTCGTGCGTTACTCTGGCTCCACAGAGACACAAAGCATTCAGTTTGATGATCAGCGTCGTCCTCTCTATTCATCTGGTGCCATAAATACATCAGTGAGAACAGGAACCTGGATATCTGTGTGGCTGACTGTGGAGCTAGTGCTGTAGTGGTGGTCAATCCGTCAGGAAAACTCGATTTAGATACACGGGTCATCCCTCTAATACCGAGTCATCATTTTATCCATACGGCATCACTACAGACAGCCAGAGTCACATCCTGACAGCAGACTATGACAATGACCGTATCCACATCCTAGATCAGGACGGACAGTTCCTCCGTTACATTGATGATTTACGCGGTCCATGGGGTTTATGTGTGGACATCAGAGACAACCTCTTTGTGGCTGAGGGTGACACTGCTAAAGTGAAGAAAATCCAATATCTATCTACACAGTGTTAATTACACCTTTACACAGTGTTAATTACACCTCTACACAGTGTTAATTACAGATCTACACAGTGTTAATTACAGATCTAAACAGTGTTATTTACATCTTTGTGTTGATTACAGTATCTTGTTAATTACAGCCCTGTGTTAATTACTGCCCTGTGTTAATTACAGCCCTGTGTTTGTGGTGTATAACTAACATGTACTTATGTTTGAGTGTTTAACTGATTGAACATTAGTCTCTCACTGCTGTTTAGTAATTATGTGTGATTATATTTAGTTAAACAGTATCAAATTAGTATACTAATTACTAATTTGACTGTGTTACTAGTTATTTATCTACAATCGTTTGTGGACTAATTTGACTGTGTTACTGGTTATTTATCTGTACAATCTTTTGTGGACTAATTTGACTGTGTTACTAGTTATTTATCTACACAATCTTTTGTGGACTAATTTGACTGTGTTACTAGTTATTTATCTACATACAATCTTCTGTGGACTAATTTGACTGTGTTACTGGTTATTTATCTACATACAATGTTTTGTGGACTAATTTGACTGTGTTACTAATTATTTATCTGTACAATGTTTTGTGGACTAATTTGACTGTGTTACTAGTTATTTATCTATACAATCTTTTGTGGACTAATTTGACTGTGTTACTAGTTATTTATCTATACAATCTTTTGTGGACTAATTTGACTGTGTTACTAGTTATTTATCTATACAATCTTTTGTGGACTAATTTGACTGTGTTACTGGTTATTTATCTATATACAATGTTTTCAACACATGTGAATCACTGAACACAATATAATGAATGTAAATCAGTTATTGTCAAGTCCTTACAAATTTCACTTTGTTGGTATTTTGTGCGTAGCCCTGAATTATAGTACATCCACTACTGAGTACTTACATGTTACTGTAGTGTGATAAACTACTGTTTGTTAATCATATCCTTCTATTTGTGTTTTATTTTCAATGTATATATTATAGATAAACATGATTTACAGTACAATCTTACATTATTACTGAGTACTTACTTAGATATGTAGTACTGTAACAGAGAGTGGCCCCAAACGTCCGGACTTCATCACAGATCTTCAGGTCCAAGGTCACAGCCTTCTGTTTATCATCAATAAGGTCACACCATGTATCTAAATCTCCACAGTTCTACAAAATCAACACAGATAATGTGTAATCATGTCAAACTGAATAGTCTGTGATATATTTACTTGTGTTTATATATGTAAATGTAATGGGAAGGAGAAAATTTATGGCTCATTTGGGAATCGAATCCAAGACCTCTATTTTACTAGTCAGGTGACCTAATCACTGAGCTATCCAGATTGATATCCATGGTTTGTCTGGACCAGGAATCAAACCAGAGACCCCTGTATTACTAGTCAGGTGTTCTAACCACTGATTTTATATAGGCTTATACTCATGGTCTGTTTGGACCAGGAATCGCACTGGAGACCTCTGTATTACTAGTCAGGTGCTCTAACCACTGAGCTATCCATGGTTTGACTGAACCAGGAATCAAACCAGACACCCCAGTATTACTAGTCATGTGCTCTAACCATTGAGCTACCCAAACTAATATCCACCGTAAAAAAAAAAAGAAAAAAAAAAAAAGAAACCACTACAACAACATTCGCTAGTAATTCTGTACAGATATGCTGCACCTATATTAACTGTAAGAACATCACATTTCTGATTTTGGAAAGTTTATTTTTATAGCTCACCCGAGCCAAATTGAGCTTTTTCCAATCAAAACTTCTCTGTTGTTATTAACTTTTCACATTTTCATCTCCTGAACCACTTGGCCAATTTCAATCAAAACGTAGTACACACCCTTTGGTAAAGGGGGATTTAAGTTTGCTTAAATGAAGGATCATGCCTCCTTCAAAGGGGAAATAATCCAGAAAAGGCAAAAATAGGGTAGGTCATTTAAAAATCTTCTGAAGAAGCATTTGGACCAGAAAAATTGATTAGATGTGAAAGTTTTCTAATATAGTGTAGATTGCAGTTTGTTCACATCATGGCTCCCAGGAATTGGGTGGGGCCACATTAAGGGATCAAAGTTTTACACGAGAAATATCAGCTCAAAAATAAGGTCACAATTAATCTCATCAATATGCAAGCATCCTCAGTTATTACATATTCATGTTTGTTCAAATTATGGCCCGCGGGGGTGGGGGTAGAACCACAATAGGGATCAACGTTTTTACATGGGGAGGCAGCTTTAAAACTCTTCATCTCAACAACAGCTGGACCATGATTAGTCATGTAAATATGCAAACAACTTCAGATACAGACATGGGTTTGGGTTAGAATAAACAAGTGGCCCACAGTCCTTAACAGTCACCTGAGAATCATAGCCCATACATAGGCCTGTCGGTGAGTATGGTATTTATCCAGAAGTTAAAAATGTTCAATTGTTAACACATTTAGTCACTGATCATTATACTCCAGGGATCATGAAATTTACAATTTTGGTATCGGCCTGCCTGCTGTACATTAACATGCATTTAGTTTTTCTTACAAATGTGCAGTTCTAGAGAAGAAAATATTTTAAAATTGGTCACTTTTTAGCAGTTTTGGCCCTGCCCCTAAGACCCCAGGGGGTCAGGAGTCCTGAAATTTACAATTTATGTCCACCTTGTCCCAAAGATGCTTCATACCTAATTTGTAAAGTATTGGAATGGTAGTTATCAAGAAGTTAAAAATGTTCAATTGTTAACACATGACGGACAACACATGATGACAGATGAAGACCAGTTGCAATAGGTCACCTGAGTTTACTAACCAAGGTAATATCCCTTTGTTGATAAAATGATGTCTGACTTCTTGACCTTAAAGTTTCACCCAAATTGCAAGACTTTAATAAAAACTTAAACTTGCTGATAATTTTTGAATTATGAATGATTATCTTTCATTTTATGTACATGTATGCATTTCTTGTGACAAAGCATAATTTGTTTTCATACCAAACTGGCAAAGTTTTTGTTATTGTAACATTGACCTTGGTTTTGACTTACTTGTAAGAAAAGTTACCCTAGGCAATATTTCCTGGGTTCCTTGAGAAAAAGATTTTTAAATGACTCCATCCTATTTTTGTGATTATCTTCCCTTTGAAGGGGGTATGGCCCTTTACTTGAACAAACTTAGTGGTTTGGAAATTCAGGATCACAATTATGGACAATTATCGTCCGATATGGAAATAGGCCTTACTGGAGCTGATTGTATTACCGATGAACAGCCTACATTGACATTGGAAATAAAGTGGAGGTGCAGAACTGACATGACACATGTGTAAGTAAAGATTGGAGTGAGGGGATGAAAATCACTGAATTAGACAATCTATCCACGAGTCATTGTGGTTAAATAAAATAAACATACAAAGAGTCCACCTGGCAAAATAAATGTTTTGTCAAATAAGTAAATTTGCACTTCACCTCACATACACGGTGAAAGAAACACGATGTGTGTGTATCATTAAAAAAAACTTGTAAATAAATGAATTACAAGTATGTCATGATTTTGTACATTCATATTAAACTCCCCAGTATACACACCCAAAGAGAATTTAGTGAGTGTACATGCTATGTGTAGAACTTGTTATTGAATATGAAATATGGATATAAAGGGTGTGAGGTGTAGTTCACTTCACAGGTTGATTTTGAAAGAACTTATAGAGGGTGGGGGGGGGGGTTAAATTGATAAATACTGGGTTCAATTACATTTGAAAAGTAAAATAAGGAATGACATTTATAACAAAACATGGGCATAGAACTTCATTGATCGAAAGGGGTGGGGGTAGTAAAATGCGTGTTAAATGAAATCCCTAGATTGAATTTTTGTAATATTCTTCTTGTTGAATCTATATTTCTTGAAATGTCATTTGTTAGTTTTTCTTTAGAATTGAATCATGGATTCTTTTTTTTATACAGTTTTAAGTACGGCAAATTGCTTGCAAATTTGACCATCATACAAATCCTCAAGTGTGATTATACAATTACAAAAATTAATTTGTGACTTTAATTACTATTTATTTGTTTTTTATATTTCATTTCTTCTTTCATAAAACCTACATTTTCTATATAATTTTCTTTTTAAAACGTGTACTTTAGAGAAAACTAATGAATTCAACTGAGGGCGTCCAAGAGTGGATTTGTGACCTTATAAAAAAATTCTACAAGTCAGATTTCTTTTTAAATTTTGCAAACAGATTCAGTTTAATATAATAAAAAAAAGTACAGTAATTTTGAAAACAAATTGAATTATAGGAATATTTTGCATTACCTGTTGCATACTACCTTAAATTCCCTTTACCCAAGGATGATTTGCGCCAAGTTTGATTGAAATTGGCACAATGGTTTTGGAGAAGAAGTTAAAAATGTGAAAAAGTTTTCAGACAGGCAGATGACGGACAATGGATGATCAGAAAAGCTCACCTTTCAGCTCAAGTGAGCTAAAATGGTTAACACTGTATGCCCTAGCCTTCGTGGAGGTGCATAAAAATGGAACATTTTACATAATTTCATTAACAAACCTGACATTTTCTACAGCAATAGAACTATCCAAGACTGACATTATGTCTCTGAAAGTTATCCTCATCAACCAGCCGGACATCTCCATTAACTGCTTCCCTGTAAAATTTGTTCTCACATTATGAATTAGGAAACAAAAATAATTACCTCTCCACAGTCATATTATGCTTTTAGAACATAAATTTCTAGAGAAAAATTCATAAATGATACTAAAATGTGTCAAAATGAAACCAATCCTCAATTCAAAATATTCATAACACATCTGATCTTTTTATACGTCAAGTCCTATACTTCATCTACAAAAATAGTTAGCCCGTGGAAATCCCTTGCTTGTCATAAGAGGCAACTACATGAGGCGGTCCTTTGGATGAGGAAGATCTCTGTCATGCGCAATATGCACATACTGCTGAAAAATGGCCCAAGGCACTGCAAATATTTGGCAAAATGTGTGCACACATCATTTTTCAGTTTGTTTTCAGATACACTGATAATTTTCCACAATCATATATACATGTAGTGTCCAAGGTGTGTAGAACTGCAATTTAACATCATAATACAAGCTTTTGTCTGATGCCTGACCCATAATGTAGCTTCGATGAGGGCTATTAAGACTATACACTGCTTAGCAACTGAGAAGTTACTGCTTTAAATTTTATCAGAGGTGCAAGTATTAATAAAAAAATAAATGAGAAGTCATTGCTTTAACTTTTATAAAAGATACAAGGATGTTTAAACAATAACAAATAATGTTCATTTAAATTGCTTATTTAAAAATGGCCCAAATGTACACAATTTTGGCCCAATAAATTTCAGAATGACCCCACCATTTTATTATAAGTGGGGTCATTGACCTGTTGTTTGTCCTTCCCAGGCACTGGTGTCCCTATCCTATCCACTGGAGCCATAATTCAAACAATTTACAAACTGTCAGGAAGTTTCACATAACTTATATAGGTTTCATCCTTTCTAGTCCAGTGGTTCTTGAGAAGATTCTTAAATGACCCCATCTTACTTTTGCCATTTCTTGATTATCTCCCCTTCAATGGGAATGAAGCCCTTCATTTGATTAAGCGGTTCATTTGAACAGTTTTGAATGTTTTTATGTAAGGATGCTCTGTATTAAGTTTGGTTGATATGGGGCAAGTGATTGTAGAGAAGTTGAAAACGTGTGAAGTTTACAGTAAGACGGACAGACAGATGGATAACAGCTCACTTGAGCTTATAGCTCAGGTGAGCTAAAAAGAAATTTTACCAGCTCCATGCATAAGACTGTCTCCAGAAATGGATCAGATGGTAAGGTAACCTCCTCCTGCTTTAAGAGACGGGATATGCTCTGCAGCAGAGTGTCATCATCTCCTGAGGCCCAGGAAGCTGAAAAACCAAAGTCACAATGACGTGCTCGAATGACTAAAAATCAGATAGGTAAATAAAATTTTGGGCAAATTGATAATCCTAAGTAATTTTATCTACAGAATTTTGGATAGTTAACCGGCTGATTATCAGTTTCATAATAGAATACAGAAGGCTCACTGGCCTTATCTGTCACCTTGGTTAAAGGTAACACTAAGTCTACAAAATCTATAACAAGAGGTACTGTGAACACTGCTTACTAAGAATAACACCTGCTCACCCTAATTTACTAAATTCAAAAGGTGTTTCTTTGGTCCCAAAATCAGTAGAGATCATTTTCGTCCCATGGGTAGTCCATGTGTTTGATATGGTGACTCTACGTGAAAAGGACAACATGTGAGAGCCTGAAAACATTTTGCTATTTCAATATCCAGTCTTGACCTTTGACCCCAAAACTGATAGGGATCATCTTCTCATGGGAAGTCTGTATGTATGATATGTTGACCCTAGGTGAGAAGGAAAACACTTTCAAGCCTGGAAACCATTGCATCTACAGACAGACAGACAAATAGATGGTCAGACTATCTAATTCCAGTATACCCCCACAACTTTGTTGCAGGTGGTATAATAATGTTATAATATAATTCATATAGTCTAAGGGAGGTAACTGTAATACCTGCCTTTCATAATCTCTACAGCCTGAATTTCATTACAAGAACAAGTATTCTCAGTGTATTACAGGCAATACAAAGTCTCCCTACCAGTAGAATGATTGAGTTAAAACTAGGTCAAGCGTATAAATAAACTAAAACTTGATCTGTAACTATCCACAACAAGGCCAAATATCAAATTTCAATTGATATTTCTTCTTCCATTGCAGAGAAAAGTTTGGAAAACTCATTCTTGCAATTCATCAAGGGGCATAATTCAGTCGAGTATAACAAAACTCAGATTTGATCAGTAACTATCCAAGACAAAGCCATGTATAAAATTTCAGTCAAATATTTTCATCCAGTGTGGAGAAAAGGCCAGAAAACCTTACGCATACATCAAGGGGCATAATTCAGTCAAATGTATGTCAAGTGTAACAAAACTCAAACTTGATCTGTAACTATTCAAGACAAAGTCATATATAAAATTTCAGTTGACTATCTTCATCGAATGTGGAGAAAAGTGCATAAAACTGATTCAGAATGATAGACCGATGGACACAAGGACAGCCAGATGGATGTATGGACAGCACGACAGACTGAGGGTAAACTAACAGCCCCTTCGGCAAAGCCGGTAGAGTACTAAAAATGAATACTTCTCTGGCTCTTCTCAGGGTAAATGAGGACACCCACTGCTAGCTACACTCCAGCAATGTTTATTCAAATGTTCAGCCTCCACCAGCAGGTAATGATGACCAGCTGATGAGTTTTTAGAAAATTTCTTCTGTGAGTGTCCACCAACACTTTGGCCTCTTCCATACAAGTCCCTAAAAAACTTTAATGATAAGTTATGGCTGAAATTGAGAATATAAATGAGGCTGAAATGATTGGAGTCACAGATGTTGCCAGCTGGTAAATGTCAAGATTCAGGTGAAACAAGTCCCCACATGTAATCGCCGTGTATCACAATCCCCTGTATTTGAGGGCGAGACATGTTGTTGTAGTCAGCTGTGTACTCCTTCAATAAGAATGTTGCCACATAGCATATACAAGAGGCCCACAGATCCTAACAGTCACCTGAGTACTATAGCCCATGCATTTAGTCTTTCCTCACCACACATATCTGAGAGTAGAGAAGATTTTGTAAGACTAAATGCAATTTTACTAAAGAGCCATATTGCCTCAACCCTAGGGCTTAAACCACTAACCCAGGGGTCATGATTTTCACAATTTACGTAGAGATCTTCATGGACCTTATATCCATGCATTTAGTTTTTCTCACATATGTCTGAGAGTAGAGAATATTTTCTAGGATTTAATATATCTTAACTACATGACCATACTGGTCCCACTTAGAGGCTGAACCCCTCACAAAGGGGCCGTGAATTTCACAAGTTTTGGGAAAGGGCTTCATGAACATCATAACCATGCATTTGGTTTTCTCCCACAAACAGTGATAGGGAAGGCCACGCACCCTGTGCTACAGTCCCTTTCAGATGAAAATTGGTGCATTAGATCATCTAATCCATATCCATGCGCCGAAGTGTGCATTCATTATTGACTGTAAGTTGTAACTTACGTTTTCTCTTGAGAAGTGAATGGAAAATGACTTACTATTCTATTATGAAGATACTAGTACATGTAATTTTGAAAAATTGAATTCATTTGGTCCTTTAAAAGATTTTCATTCAAAATGTCTACATTAAGGACGTACATGATGTTTCTTACGTTTTGTTTGAAATTTTCTTTTCTTCTTATCGATATGAAGAGTTCTTGTACAATTTACGAAGTAGGTTTCAGTTTTATACTGTAGCAATATTATCACACTTGGTATATCAGCTTGGGTAGCTCGGTGGTAAGGTCACCTAACTAGTAATACAAGGGTCCCCGGTTTTATACCGATTGTTCCAATGTTTTTCTCTCCTTCTTTGTTACAGTAATGTTCATTTATACAACTTACTGCAATACATCAGAGCTAACTTTACATTTTGACTTGTCACAACCAGGAACTATTAATTCTAAAACAGACATGGTAAATATATTCGAAGATTTTTTTGTAGAAATGAGATAGAATGCATATAAATTATAAATGTCAAGAAAAAATGTATAGTATTGGGAAACGTCATGTATGTCTTCAATCATACGCAATACTGATAACTAGAACTCTCTTGTGACTCCATCCTAACCCCAGGGGTCATCTTAGTTTAAATATCCTTAAATTAACATTGAACCTCACAGTTGTTCTCATTGAATTATTAAACTATATATACATATATATCAATATTCAATGTGGTTCTTCTATTAGAAGATTTATGACAGAGACTTGATGAACCTTACTGCTCACCATAGTCTGTGTGTCCATATTTTTATATAACAGTCGACATCAGTGTATTTACTAACTGGAATCTACACTACACAAGGATGCTTGAAGAATGACATATCATTGTGGATTTTGAAAGCATTTTAAAGACTTTTTTTTTTCCGAATACATTCCTATATAAAACTTTATACCCCTACACTGTCCCATGCTGACTAACTGGGTGATGGTGTGTACAAATTATAAATCTCCTAAATCCCTATCCTGACCACAGAGCCACAATATCAAACAATTTGAAATTATACATGTATATATCTAATGACATATTGTACACCTATACATATATATATCTAATGACATATTGTACACCTATACATATCTAATGACATATTGTACACCTATACATATCTAATGACATATTGTACACCTATACATATCTAATGTCATATTGTACACCTATATATATCTAATGACATATTGTACACCTATATATATCTAATGGCATATTGTACACCTAAACATATCTAATGACATATTGTACACCTAAACATATCTAATGGCATATTGTACACCTATACATATCTAATGACATATTGTACACCTATACATATCTAATGACATATTGTACACCTATACATATATATATCTAATGACATATTGTACACCTATATATATCTAATGGCATATTGTACACCTAAACATATCTAATGACATATTGTACACCTAAACATATCTAATGGCATATTGTACACCTATACATATCTAATGTCATATTGTACACCTATATATATCTAATGACATATTGTACACCTATATATATCTAATGGCATATTGTACACCTAAACATATCTAATGACATATTGTACACCTAAACATATCTAATGGCATATTGTACACCTATACATATCTAATGACATATTGTACACCTATACATATCTAATGACATATTGTACACCTATACATATATATATCTAATGACATATTGTACACCTATATATATCTAATGGCATATTGTACACCTAAACATATCTAATGACATATTGTACACCTAAACATATCTAATGGCATATTGTACACCTATACATATCTAATGACATATTGTACACCTATATATATCTAATGACATATTGTACACCTATATATATATATATATATATATATATATATATATATATATATATATATATCTAATGACATATTGCACACCTATATATATATATATATCTAATGACATATTGTATACCTATATACATGTATATCTAATGGCATATTGTACACCTGTATATATCTAATGACATATTGTACACTTCTAATTTGTACACCTATACATATCTAATGACATATTGTACACCTATATATATCTAATGACATATTGTACATCTGTATATATCTAATGACATATTGTACACACACATATATATATATATATATATATCTAATGACATATTGCACACCTATATATATATATATATATATCTAATGACATATTGTATACCTATATACATGTATATCTAATGGCATATTGTACACCTGTATATATCTAATGACATATTGTACACTTCTAATTTGTACACCTACACATTTCTAATGACATATTGTACACCTGTGGTTCTTGAGATGTTTATTAATATTATGAATTCATATTTAAAACTCTGAATCCCTTTTGATACCCCATCCTTGCTCCAGGAGACATTCATGGTGTAAACCAGTGACATATCTAAACACAGGTATATATTGATTAAATTTATGATACCTGGAAGACGGTTTTAATATTCCCCTTTGATTGAATATTCTCTCTCTCTCTCTAAGATCATTTTTGACAATTTATACCCCCTCCCCCTTCTTGGGTGTAAAAAGTACAAAATTGGGCCGCATCCCCCTTCGAAAATTGTCTGGATCTGTGTATAAACTCCAATCCTATCACCAGATCACAGGGGCTCGTCACGAACTTTTCATCTTATTAAAATTATCACCATCTATATCTATAATATACAATAGAGAGGGTCAATTCGTGACGTGCCCCTGTGACCAGACTGAATGCGAAATTAAATATCTCTGGAAACGACTTTACTTTACCGGTCCCCAAAATAAGGCGCCAAAGTATACAATTTCTATACTATATAATAAGACGGCGAAATATATGTAAATAACCAGACAATTCAGTAATGCCTAGTAGTGCTGTACCTGACAGCTGATTTTGTTAACAACCAATAAACTAACTTACAATAAGCTGTCTTTCAGATTCAGCATCGATTTTCGTTTGTCTTCTGCTTCCTAACGAACGACAACTCTTGCAGATTATTTTTAGTGGTACGACATGGAGGAGTCGTAAAGTTTATTGATAATACATATAAACAAGAAGACCACAATGAAAACTAGTTGTATGCTAATTGTGTTATCCTGGGTAAATAAAGGTTACTATTATTATTATTATTTAACTTGACGCAAGTGTCAAAGGTATCAGGCCGCAGAAGATACGAAAGAAATTCTTATCCATCTATCCATCCATCCATCTTTCTATCTATATTCAGATCGGACCACACTGACGATATGCATATTGTACGTACGTCACATCAGCCTCAGGCTTCGGGGCCACCAATGCTGAAATTTTCTCAAATCTGAGATTTCTCAGGAAATTTGAGTTTTTCTCACCAAAATGTGCCACCAAATAAATATTCTCTCATACTCAGATATGTTTTTTTTTTCATAAAAAGGACTGCCAGAGGGCTTCATCAACGCAGAATGAGATGTAGGAATTTAACTAATTTAGGCCGAGACTCGGCTGGGCTGGATATTCACCCTGGAGTGAAGGGTATCAGGACAACTCGCCCCCAAGACAACTTGCCACTGCGACAATCCTCCCCCCCCCCCCCCCCCTATCTTAAGGACATCTTGCCCCAACACAACTCGCCCTAAAGACAAGTCGCCCACTCATCAGGACAACTCGCCCACTCATCAGGACAATTCGCCCACTCATCAAGGCAACTTGCCCACTCATCAGGACAACTCGCCCACTCATCAGGGCAACTCGCCCACTCATCAGGACAATTCGCCCACTCATCAAGGCAACTCGCCCACTCATCAGGGCAACTCGCCCACTCATCAGGACAACTCGCCCACTCATCAGGGCAACTCGCCCACTCATCAGGACAACTCGCCCACTCATCAAGGCAACTCACCCACTCATCAGGACAATTCGCCCACTCATCAAGGCAACTCGCCCACACATCAGGACAATTCGCCCACTCATCAAGGCAACTCACCCACACATCAGGACAATTCGTCCACTCATCAAGGCAACTCGCCCACTCATCAGGACAACTCGCCCACTCATCAGGACAACTCGCCCACTCATCAAGATAACTCGCCCACTCATCAGAACAACTCGTCCACTCATCAGGACAACTCGCCCACTCATCAGGACAACTCACCCACTCATCAGGACAACTCGCCCTTTCATCAGGGCAACTCGCCCACTCATCAGGACAACTCGCCCACTCATCAGGACAACTCACCCACTCATTAGGACAACTCGCCCACTCATCAGGACAACTCGCCCATTCATCAGGACAACTCGCCCACTCATCAGGACAACTCGCCCACTCATCAGGACAACTCGCCCACTCTTAAGGGGGGGGGGGCTCCAACTGTAGCTCTCTAACCTTGTTCCATTACCATATTTTTTCCAGAAAACTACAGTTCTGCAGTAACAGCAAATCATATATGTCTCGCTCTAGACAGAAGTCCACGCTGTTGGTCACTAGCAACAATGAGGTGGCGATGGTTTCCGATCTCCACATCTCTGCTGTAAAATGTCTCCGATGCATGCCGGCCCAAAAACTCGGTGTCAATCTGAAATAAAATCATTCAAACCAAATAAATCTTAGTTGTTTTTTTTTTTTAACGAAAACATACTACGTAAGAAAATTGACAATTTCTCATTTCGTTAGAAATTGTACATATTTAAAACATTAAAGCATGAACGGTATCAATTTTGTTGCATCAGATGCGCATTTCTACAAGTTATGTCTCTTCATTGATGCTAAGGTCAAATAGGTTGGAAATAAATTGATGAGCTGAAAGAACTAAACGTGCCAAATACGAGAGCAAGATCCGGTTAAGGATCAGAGGTATGCATGGTGGAGATAATCCTTTAATTATTGTTATTAATTGTATCCCTACCTAAATTGCATCCGTATATTCATGCTATTTTACATGAAACATTATAAAATATAATACGTTTAATTAAGCAATGGTAAACCTCACAATGGATGTCCTTGGGTTCGTCAGGACGGTCTGCCTGTCGTCTTCTGTTCGCTGTGCAACTTGTATTAGTAAATTTTGGTCTGGCATATTCTGGTTCTCGAAGATTCATTCATGATGTCCTCTACGATGGTGGGTGCTGAGGTAAAAATGTTCTCTTTAGCCACAGTGATGATCTTCTTTGTCATCTTGACTGCTGTCAGAATTCTTGGTTTGGAGGAATGGGTGTGCGGCTTTCCGTTTACAGTGAATTCGTCTCCCTGTTGTTTTACTGTCACTGGGCATGTTACCTTCGTGTTTCGCACGCTGCATCGTCATAAGACAGAGCTGTTTTTGTTGATCTCCTTTACCACAAATGTGCATCCATCGCTGCTAACAAGTTTTCTCTTCCCTCGCTGTGTCGTTTCCTCAACGACGATGAATGTAATACTCGCCTCACCAGACGAGAATTCCTCTGGGGCTGAATGGTCGGCGATGAAATCCTCTTCTTCGTTGATTGGTTCATTGTGTTGGATCGTGGGGATAGCAATAGATGTTTCAGGTTCAATGTCAGCAATTCATGAGGTTTCTACTTCTGTGGGGACGAGGATAGATGTTCCCTCCTCAATGTTTATAATCCTTGTGCTCTCCGCCTCTGGGTTAATTGGTGACACAATCTCCAATGGGGGAATAGCGGCTGTAGTCTCAGCATAGGGAATAATTGGCTCACAGCAGTCTGCACAGTTAAAGTTCTCTCCACTCGTCTTCATCCACCTATAATCCTCCCTTGTAATGCCTAAGAGGAACAATTATAATATCATTACATTGATAATAGTTATATTAGCTAGTAATATATAAAGCTGTCACGTGTACACGTGTAACCGGTAACGTTTCGTGTTTGGGCTGTAAACGTTTACAAAATCCCTAAACGTTTAAACGATGTCTTATATATGTGGCACAAATCTTGCAGGGTTCAAATTACAATCTAAATTATTTGAATAATTATTTCAAGTGAATAAACTTATTAAACAAATTGCGAGGGGAAGTAATGAATTTATAAAAGTTTGACTATAGTCTATAGGAACGGTGAACAATTTTTTCCCGTCAGGTTTAATTAGTAAACTGAAAGGGTCTCAGAATCCCTTAATATATGTTTCTGGCTTGTATTGCATTACTGTGCTGCTCTTTGATCATCTTGCAAAATGTGCTTTATTGCTTTTAATAAACATTTATTAACGGTTTTGGCGGCAATTATAGCCCCCCCCCCCCCCCTTCCAGAAAACCCCTACTAAGATATTTAAATGTATGGATACAAATCTGGAAAAACGTTCAAATTTAAAATCTGTATGAATATTTACGTGTCACTTGCATGGCATCTTTGGCATGTGTCATTTTTTTTTTCATTGAAGAAAGTTGATGAATGAAATTAAGTGAATGGATGAGATCCAATACGTCATAAAATTGTCGATTGCTTTCAAACAGGTATTCTTAAACTTTATTTGTATTATCATCTGTCGCAAGACTCGCAACTCTCAAAATTAGAATGGCCGAAAAACAGAAACGTTCTGGTGTATGGAATTATTTTACGGAGTTGGAAGTAGCGGGAAAAAAAAAAGTGAAATGCAATTTATGTGCTACGGAGCTTACTTATGCCGGAGGGAGTACAGGGACAATGCCCTCTCTGGACAATCTAATGTGAAATCACTGAAATGAAAATTTGAAAAATGAAGTTTATTGTGAATTTGTGATCTGTATTGTGCAAATGTTGTACAGTCACTACAGTGTGAATAAAATTGAATTCAATTTAAATGCTATCCGGATATTTATGTTCGTGTATTTTATTCTGTCTTATATTTATACTCCGGAACGTCCGGTGACAATCTCTGCATCGTCCATAGAACGATGAAAACTGAAACACAAACATAATGGTCATTAATGGGTCTTAAAATTCTGTGCGTATTTTATTTTATTAAATTATACAACACTTCGTTTAAACGGTAACGTTTCGTTTACAATGCTTCGTTTAAACGTTTACAAAATTTTGTAAACGTGACAGCCTTAGTAATATAATATTCATATAACTTTATATTTAAATCTGGTTTTTTGTTTTAAACTTTATTTTAGTTTTCAAATAATTTAGCCTGATGATCTCTTGACAAAATCATGATAAAAATTAAATTATTATTATGAAATAAACTTTTTAATTTTTTTTTTTGCAATTAACAAACCTTGGGTGCATGTTCTATGCTGTTTTCCTTTACGAGAAAGACAACATAACGATTCTTGGCGCCGGCGAACTGAAAAATTACAAACGCAACATAACTCGGTCGAACTGCTGCAAAATTCCGAACTTGTCTTTTTTTATGCAAGACGAAATATTTGATTTCCCCAAGCGGGCTTGGGTTGGGTAAACTGATCATCACTTTGATGCTAAATATACAATTATAGCAGAAAAACGGGGAAAAGCAGCGGCTTAGCTTCTCAACTGATGTAGGGTAATTATTAATCTTCTTCTTAGTTTGAGTTTCCACCAAGCCGAAATACATCCTTTATTCACACGAGGTATCTTTGACGTGTTGTCTTGGGGGCGAGTTGTCTTGAGGGCGAACTGTCTTGGGGGCGAGCTGGCTTGAGGGCGAGTTGTCGTGGGGGCGAGTTGTCTAGCAGACGGGTGAAGATATAAGAATTTATAACGATTGTGAAAACAGGGAGGACATATACAGGTTCAATTCTTTGAAAGGCTTTAAAGGATTTGATGGAGATATTTTCGACATATTTCGTTTTTTCTTAGTCATCATTTTCTTCAAATGTGCTACACCACAATCGTGAATAAATCCTTTAATCCCTTTCCCCTTTTCAAGTCTTGGTTTTTGCAATGGGGTCTTTTTATATTACGACAGGTAATACTCTCGATGTTGAAAAGCGCAAGGAACTAGCAAATATCAAGACAGCATTTCACAAGATAACGGTAAAGAAATTCCACTGCGAAAGAAAGTTGCTACACTCAACTTATTGACCTTGATCCAGATATTAATGCGTATCTTGAGCCCGAGTTCAATGACACCCTACTGTAGATTTACACTAATATAATCTAATACATAAATAGTGTCAGTGACAGTCTCATTACATTTAACTTCTCTAAAAATGATGAAAAAATACTAAAATATATTGTATGTCAATAACAATTTTACACGACAAGTGATAGCTGTGTCATCATGATTTGGGAAATTCTGGAGTGGATCTAACATTTGCCATTCTGTGAAACACAAATGACCACGGAAAATACCATCCCAATCACCAGACATGGTACATGTAGCCTTTTCACTGTTCTAATTCGCATCATTTGCGATTTCCAGAGCGACCACGTAGTCCGATATCATGATGGATAGTGAAAATGCAGACGACTTCTACATATGACGTCATTGAATGATAAAAAATAACATGTGAAGTATATTCTAAAGTGTTTCAAATAATGTAAACAACAAAGTGAAAGTGGATTTTATTCAAAATAAGGCCTCTTGTAACAATGTAAACACGTTGAGATTTCCCCAAATCTCGTTTCGCGTGAGGCGACTATGAGAATGTTTGGTGGCACGATATTTTAGCAGAATCTCTACTGAGGGGGAAAACGTGAATTTGAGTCAGAGTTTGAGATTTTTATATGTTGGTGGCTCCGAAGCCAGGATGAAGAAGTCATTCTGTAATTTTAAGACAATCTGATTAAAATCAGCTCTTCGATCCGTTCCTTTATTCTTCTGTTGTCGCTACACGAGGCCAAGATAATAAAGGAGCGGATCGAATATAGTGATTTTAATCAGATTGCAATTAAGATATCTTATTTGCAACAGTAAGCAACAATTGTCAGTACAAACAACCACACAGAGAAAGATAGCGACTTTAGAAGGAGTTTTCATGCACTTGTCTGGACTCAACTCCCCTTCTCACCTCAAATCCACTTGAATATATTACTAGTGAGAATCCGCAACAACAACAACAATAACAACAACAAAATAGTCTTGAATCCGCAAAACACTGCACGCCTTAAATGAAATAAATTGAACCCAAAACAAGCGCAGTTCAAATTGAGAACTATAATGTAATGTTTTATTCATGAAATGAAAAAAATATTGGTTCAATGCTTATGAAATGAATACCGTCATAATTATTTTATATACTTTGAAGATCGTATGTCTCTATGTCTGTCTTATGCATCATTATATATATATATATACACACACACATATATATATATATCTGATCAATTATAGAAGGTATAGTCATTAAATAATAAGGACCTTTTTGTGCATTTTGTGCCGCTGATATGATTTGCGCCGAGTCTCAAAACCACCGAGCTACTTGAGCGCTCGGGAAGCTCGATGGTTCTTGCTTAAGTTGTAGACATTCACAGATGAAACTGCTGACTCCTGTGGTTGAGACCACGTCCATCCTGATTACCCACGGGTTGTTTTCTCGATTTAAATGACAGTCGGCGTTTTATTTGGTTCAGTGTAATTCTAAAATTGAACAATGTCACCATGTTGAAAATTTATTCTTATATACCTCCGGGAAAGAATATTGAGCCCGATCGCAAAATGTGACCTTCGTATTTTTTTTTCTGCGTCATGGTGACCCTTTGGGTAATGTTTTTGGGGTAAAAAGTATTTATATTTATAAATTACACAGAAATTTGCGTTAACGGAAACACTGTCATTTGATCAGGGGATTTATGATTCATACAAAATGTATTTTTATTCTCTTTTTATCCCCGTGGGGATCCGGGTTGTTGTCACTTCTAAATGCCGAGCGTTTGGTGAAGGAGCAATCACTACCCATTTTTCGTCTTAGGTTTGACGCTGCCATGGCACGAGCGGGGCTGGAACTCAAGACCTCCCGGTTACGAAGTGAACGCTCTAACCACTGAGCTACCGCGACCGGTTCCCGCCATAATTCTACTCATCCTTCTTGTATTCATAATTCTAACTTTCATTTCACTACATGACATTTTAATTCCATCTTACCTTATAACATTTGAATTTCCATTTTTAATTCTATTTTGTTACATGACATCTTTATACAAGAAGGATGCATAGAATTATGGAAAGGCACTTCGTTTCTCTTTGCAGACGACTGACTGAATGACACACCCAATGATTTTTTAAAACTTTTTGTTGTTTTTTTGTTTGTTTTTTGTTGTTTTTGTTGTTGTTGTTGTTTTTTTGTTTTTGTCTTTTTTTGGTGTTTTGTTTTGTTGTTGTTGTTGTTTCTTTTTGTTTTGGTTTCCTTTTTTGTTATCGGTGAACCGATCTCGATTTACTTGTTTTGAATAATGACATGTAGGCATATAAGAAGCTGGTTTTTTTTTTTATTTTGAATAAACGCTATATAACTATTAATTACTTATTTTAACAAATTTCAGTAAAAAGGAATTATTAATAAAATTATTCGCTAAGGTAAGTAAATTATTTTACTTCAGAAACGAGTATGCATTTCAATAATAAGTTTAATATTTCAAGTAAATGATAAGTAATTATTTTTACTTATCATTATGATTTTAAGTCACAAATGATTACTAAGTAGAAGTTTTTAAGAGTGACGTCACCATTGCCGGTGAAGGACTGCAAAAACTAGGCCCAAGTTAGACGCTTACGGCCATTGAGCAAAGAGGGAACTTTACTGCTGTGGCATGGGACATCAATTTTGAAGTCTCATCAGGTAAGAATTCGCCAGGTAAATAACATGACTTAATATGACTATGAATACGACAAGACAAATTGAAGAGGTATGCGATTCAAGCATCATCCCCCCCCCCCCCCCCCCCCCCCCCCCAGTTGTCTACCGAGTAGATCAGATAAATGTTGATAGATATTCATCGCAAAATACTTTCTTGTTTATAGCTAGATCACATTTACAACCTGTTCGGTTATAAATCGTGTATAAAACTTTAATGATAGGTTTAATATGTAGTTCTACAATGACATTTTATTAATTCATATAACTTTGACTTCCACTGCAAACAATAGGAATCTACTTTTCTATGTTTGATTTGCAAATTCACAACTAGCGACAGTAACATCAGTATATTTCTTCGCTTGCGTCGATATATGTGAGAAAGTTTGCTAGTTTACTTTCGGAAGGTCGGCGGTCTCTTCCCGGGTACATTGTGTCTGGGTTCTGTCCTCCACCAGTAAAAACTGGACGCCATCAGATAACTGAAAAATTGTTGAATGTGGCGTAAAACACCAATCAATCAATTAATATAATATTTCTACTTCTCCCTCTTTAATACATTATACACAGCCTGGGACTGATAAAACCGATTTTTGAAACGGTTGTTGTTTTGTAAAAATCCTATCCATGCGTGCATTAAATCACCAGTAGTGAGAATTTTTGGAAAATCCATTAATTTCGCACGCGCATGTTTTTCATCAATACCCGCTAACATATTCCAAAATTGCACAAATTTTTCGTCATCTATTGGATGATTACGTCCTTGCTCATGCGTAGAGAAGAAATCGAAAAACTCCACCACACAACGTCTAGCGGCTGATTGAAACTCTTCAGAGTCGGTGTATTGGACTTTAAAATCATCGTGACTTTTGGTAAGTTGCTTAAAATTGATAGAGTCAGTGCCCCTACGAAATACATGTGATTCCCACCAGGCGTTTGTTTTTGCTCTGTTTATCGGTACGTCTCTTTGTTTGAGATATATTCGAATGGATTCTAGTTTTTCATTAGTCTTGATGACGTCAGACTGAGTGATGATACCGTCTTGATCATGGTCTAAGATCTGAAACCACAGCAGCCATTTCCTTTTCATAAATCTCTGATCTGAAAATTAGATAATGTGGTTAGTGATCAAGTGGTTAGTGGCAGTTGCAGAACTGTCAACGATTTGGAAAGATTTTTCAGGAAGAATATTACTTTTAGTATTATAATTTTGCATACTCAGAAATTCTTATTAATTGCAAATACAGAACCATGCAAAAGATTCTCCATTAAAATTTCATTTGTTCTAAAATACGCCTTGGAAATTTGGAATCATATGACAAAATGGAAAACAGAAAAATGCACCAAAAGTGGTTGTTTGTGGGTTTATTTTACGTCCCGTTGAGAAATTTTCACTCGTATTGATGTCACTAGGCGCAGGTGAAGTATCATAAATTTAGACCTATGCTTAGCGCTCTGGGTCGTAGCAGTAAGGGCTCCGTAACGTGACAATGCCTGTTGCGACACGGGACTCCCGTTTTTAAGGTCTGATCCAAAAGATCCCCTGAATATCACTTCTAAATGCTGAGCATTTGGCGAAGGAGCAATCGCTAACTATATTCACGTATTACGTTTGACGTCTTCATGGCACGAGCGGGGCTCAGGCACACGACCTCCCGGCTACGAAACGAACGCTCCACCACTGAGCTACCACAACCTGTGCGCTAATGGTAGCATAAGACTGATTCTTATTCATGTCAGAAGAAGGGTTTGTTGCCCCAATTGTATATGTGGATGATGACCACATAAACGTAAGGCATCAATCGTGTTGGACGTTAGTCCACCACAGTAGCAAAGAAAGGTAAATTGTTTATTTAAATGTTTTATGTTCCGTTCAAAAATATTTCACTCATGTAGAGACGTTAGAAAGCTTTATACAATTGTTGACTTTTGATGAGGTCTACTTGTGATTGTACGGGATATATGGTCAGGCATTGCTTAATCAAAGCCGTAGAAATCTATCTATCAATCATCCCAGTATAATGACCATTATGCTTTCAATACTTAAACATTTTGATGTGCATGCAATAGATTGCAACTTACTTTCACTTGGATTCACAGATGTCCAATAAAAAAGAACTATCAATCCTATCAGAATTTGAATGGCAGTTTGTCCGATTCTGCTGTAGTACGCAAAGTCATAAAATTCAGCGGCGCAGTACCAAGATTCATTGCTAGCCTCGCTTCCGAATTTCCTCGATTTGTCCACTGATTCATGTGATACGCTGAACACCTCTGAACAGCCTGGTAAAGATAATTTAATTAGGTCAATGATCTTTTGGAGTCTAGAAATTTTCAGACTGAAAGAAAATCTTTTAAGAATCACAATAGCTGAACAACAGTATGACCAAGGCGAATAAGGTGAGCGATGTGGCCCATGGTCCTCTTGTTGTTTATGAGCGTGTTTTTTGGGGGTGGATGGGGGTGTTTCTTTGTTTTTTTAAAAACAATGTTTTGTTATTGCTATGAGTTAACTGCGGTGATCTATTGAAATTGGTCTGCATCCGGCGTCCGTTGTGCGTAAACAATTGAACATTTTCAACTTCTTGATATCTTTTCAAATTTGGCATGAAGCATCTTTAGGACAAGGGGGTTGAATTTCAGGACTCTTGCACACTTTGGGTCTTAAGGGCGGGGCAAATCCTACGAACAAATGATCAATTTTCAAAAATCTTTCCTACAACCGCGCTTGTGTAAGAAAAACTAGGCATAGTGAAATTTCATGATCTATACGGACTCCAGTACAGGGTCATACTCGGTATAAAATATTTACGTGTAAAGCATTTAAAACATCTTCTTTACTGGTATTGATACTAAAGATATTTACAGTGAGCATGTAGCCGTTACCAAAATTGTAAATTTGATGATCCCAGGGGGTAGGGTTTTGATATCAAGGTGGGACGAAAATGATCAGTGATTAATGTGTTAACAATTGAACAATTTTAACAGTTTTTGATAACTACCATTCCAATTCTTTTCAAATTTGTTTTGAAACATTTTTGGGGCAAGGGGGGCAAAAATTGCGAATTTTAGTCCTCCTGTCTCTCTGGGACTATACAGGCGGGGCAAAAACTTCCAAAAATTGGCCTTTTCTGGGTTTTTTTTTCAATCTTCTTTACAACCGCACATGTGTAACAAAAACCATTGCATGGGGATGTAGAGGAGGAAGGTCTACACCAAAATTGTAAATTTCATTATCCCCTGGGTAGAGGTTCTGACTCCAGGGCGGGGTTAAATTGAGACTAAATATTTATTTAGGAGGAGTAGGCAGTTCTTTACCAAAATTTTAAATTTCATGATCCCAGGGAGTAAAGGTTGTTTTTGTTCAAGGGTGAGGTAAAATTATTCTATAAAGTCTTTATCATTTGAAAGACTTAAGAAAACGCAGAAAAAGATGTACCAAAATTGTGATTTTCGAAACCCCGGGGTTTTAACTCAAGACGGGTCCAAATTAATCAATTTAATAAGAACATAATCAAACAGGAAGTTTTTCTAGATTTCATAGCGCTTGGGACTAGCGACATTTCTATCTAATCCTCAGCTGACCAATAAGGCACGTGGGCCTTCTAAATGTTTTTTAAAATTTATTTTGTATTTGTTTGCTTATGTCACGCTGTGCAATACAAGTACACATTTTGTTTTTAAATAAAACGAAAAATTATACTCTAATAATTCTTATTAAATGAATGAAACAACAATGACCATCTTAATTTTATTTTTGTTTGTTGCTTACGTCCTATTTCAGAATTTTCCAATCGGGTAGAGACGTCACCAGCCTAAGGGAAAGTACCCGTACCAGAAGTTTGGACCAATGCATGACGCTCAAAGCCGTAGAAGTACGAGTGTTTTATCGTACGGACGTCTACCGTGACACAGGAGCTCTACGTTTTTAATGCCATATCCGAAAAACTTTACCTCTAATACCAGAGACTTCGATAACGAACATTCGCCGTCTATGTTAAACGTCTTAGAGGCGTGCGTGCATGCGCGCGCGCCCGTGTGTGTGTGTGAATTGCGGGGAATAGCATTATTCCTATTAATAATAATGACATCATTGCTACTGACAAAAAAGTCTTGGGAAAATTATAAAGTAAACCATTACCCCCAGAAACTCAATCAGATCAATTTTAGTTCAGCATGACCACATATTTTCTACGAAGAAGTATTATGAAATTATTTATATTGAAATAATTCACAACAAGCGAGCGACACCAAGTGGTAATACACCATGTAAGTTCATATTGACCTTTGGTCAAGGTGAAGTAATGAAAAATGATTTAGTAAAATACTAACCAATTACCCACAGCACATATAGGTACACGACATACACTGAAACGAAAACGGCAAACGTCGTGTAGTTGGACTGATGTTTGATAATATCCTCTTTATTTCTCCTAGTTGCCTGTCGTTGACCACATTTTAACAGAATTATGTGTAAGAGTATGTATCCCATTACGGAAAGTCCCTCTACGCTGAGAATCCGGGGAATAGAGGAAGCCAGAGGACACAATTCAGCATTAGCGAAACCTGAAAAAGTGAAAGTGAAACTACAGTGTATGATCCATATGGGATTGATTGCTTATTTATTGCTTTCTGCCACACTCAACAATTTTTCAGTTATCTGGTGGCGTCCAGTTTTTATTGGTGGAGGAGAGAACCCAGATACAATGTACCCTGGAAGAGACCACCGACCTTCCGCAAGTAAACTGGCTCACATAACGCCGCGGCCTAGATTCGAACACGCGCCGACAAAGGTGAGAGGCTTTGTGATTTTGAGCACGATGCTCTAACCACTCGGTCACGGAGGCCCCGATCCGCATGGGAAAAGGATTTATTGATTGTATATTGTTTAAAGTCCCACTCGAGAATTTCTCTCTCATATGGAGATGCCGGTGCCGGTGAAGGGCTGCAAACTTTAGGCCTATGCTTATGACCTTTAGGGAGGAATCTTTGTCCTATCATACCTGCTGTGACACGGGATCTCGGTTTTTGTGGTCTCATCCGAAGGACCGCCCCATTTAGTCGCCTCTTACGACAAGCAAGGGGTACTGAGGATTTATTCTAAGAACCCGGATCCCCACGGGATCGTGGGAAAAGGAAGTCTTTACGAGAGATGCTGTACCATATACGCGACAACCATTTCCAGTGGGTGAATAAAAGGTTTTTGACTACCAACTATATGCACCTGGCCGAAAACTCTTGTTGCTTTCATTTATAAATTCAATGAACAGAAACTTGTGCTAATTATAACATCGCAGTTTTAGTTATAAAATAGCAGTGTTAGGTTTTAATGGCAGTGTTAATTTTAACATGGTAGTGTTAGTTATAGTTTGGTAGTGTTCATTATAGCATGGTAGTGCTAATTATAGCGTGGTAGTGTTAATTATAGCGTGGTAGTGTTCATTATAGCGTGGTAGTGTTAATTATAGCGTGGTAGTGTTAATTATAGCGTGGTAGTGTTCATTATAGCGTGGTAGTGTTAATTATAACGTGGTAATGTTCATTATAGCGTGGTAGTGTTAATTATAGCGTGGTAGTGTTGATTATAACATGGTAGTGTTAATTATAGTGTGGTAGTGTTAATTATAACATGGTAGTGTTCATTATAGCGTGGTAGTGTTCATTATAGCGTGGTAGTGTTAATTATAGCGTGGTAGTGTTAATTATAGCGTGGTAGTGTTCATTATAGCATGGTAGTGTTAATTATAGCGTGGTAGTGTTCATTATAGCATGGTAGTGTTAATTATAACGTGGTAATGTTCATTATAGCGTGGTAGTGTTAATTATAGCGTGGTAGTGTTGATTATAACATGGTAGTGTTAATTATAGCGTGGTAGTGTTAATTATAACATGGTAGTGTTAATTATAACATGGTAGTGTTAATTATAGCGTGGTAGTGTTCATTATAGCGTGGTAGTGTTAATTATAACATGGTAATGTTCATTATAGCGTGGTAGTGTTAATTATAACGTGGTAGTGTTCATTATAGCGTGGTAGTGTTAATTATAGCGTGGTAGTGTTAATTATAGCGTGGTAGTGTTCATTATAGTATGGTAGTGCTAATTATAGCATGGTAGTGTTAATTATAGCGTGGTAGTGTTCATTATAGCGTGGTAGTGTTAATTATAACATGGTAATGTTCATTATATCATGGTAGTGTTCATTATAGCGTGGTAGTGTTAATTATAACGTGGTAATGTTCATTATATCATGGTAGTATTAATTATAACATGGTAATGTTCATTATATCATGGTAGTGTTAATTATAGCGTGGTAGTGTTAATTATAACATGGTAATGTTCATTATAGCATGGTAGTGTTAATTATAGCGTGGTAATGTTCATTATAGCGTGGTAGTTTCATTATAGCATGGTAGTGTTAATTATAACGTGGTAGTGTTCATTATATCATGGTAGTGTTAATTATAGCGTGATAGTGTTGATTATAACATGGTAGTGTTAATTATAGTGTGGTAGTGTTAATTATAACATGGTAGTGTTAATTAAAGCGTGGTAATATCAATTATAGCATGGCAGTGTTAATTATAACGTGGTAGTGTTCATTATATCATGGTAGTGTTAATTATAGCATGGTAGTGTTAATTATAGCGTGGTAGTGTTAATTATAGCGTGGTAGTGTTAATTATAGCGTGGTAATATCAATTATAGCATGGCAGTGTTAATTATAACACAATAGTGTTAATCATAACATTGTAGTATTATATTGGTTGGTTGGTTGTGTAATGTTTAACGTCACTCTCAAGACTTTTTCACTCATATAGAGACGTCACAATGGCGAATCGAGGCCAGTTATCTACCGTTGCCGCTGTTATAGATGGCGCAGCATGTGTGCCGGTCCATCACGCATGGAAGCACCAATGTAAACAGTAGACGAGTAGGGTACACACTCGTCGTAAACAATGCCTTCTACCTGTTGCTGTGTCCCTGGCTGTCACAATAGAGGGGGACACTGTTTTCCCACTGATGTTATGTTAAAGAAAGCGTGGGTTCATGCAATTAAGAGAGGGGTTGATAGATATAAAGCGTGGGAACCGCAACAACACAGTGTTGTGTGCAGAGCGCATTTTAAAGATGGAGACTATTTTCAAGCGACAGTTTATGGTAAGTGCTACACCCGTTTTCATGAAAAAGAATGTATGAAATAATATCAATATTTTATTATGTATGAATGACCATCAGCTTTATATGAAAACAGCGTACAGATATCATTATCGAAAGGATTACGCGGTTAGGCTGATGCGCTGCATGGGCGGATCTAGCTGCAGAACTTGCGTAAGACTAAAATATAAAACGCTCTGCAGCTAGGGGCCTGGGGCGAATTCAGAATAAAATAAACTGATAAAAGGGAGAAAAAGGGTGTTTGGGTCCCTTCCAGGAATGTAGCTGCCTATAGTATATTAGTAGCCTATACCCCAGCATGCAGCACGCCTTGGCGTGCACTTCACTCGGTTGATTTTTTTTTTTTTTTTCGAAAATTAAAAAAGTGATATGCAATAAAATCAATGATTAAAATAACAAATTCTTAGATCAACGAAGGGGGGGGGGATGATAGGGGTAGGGGATATTCTATATTGTCTAAAAATTCAGTCATATAAAAACAAATTTTTAAGATTGGAAACAAAATGCATTTACAAAAATATTTGTTTCTGGTAACACAACTGGCTTTAGTTTTTGGTTTCCTCCCGGCCCTGATTTTTTTTATTGGAATGGTAAGGAAAAACAATGATTTGGGGAACAAAATCAAAGATTTAGTTTCATGTTTTTATTATTTTTGCTATAATAATGATCATTATTATAAATTTATTATCATTTAGAACAGTAGAAACGAATTAAAATTGCTCTTCAATGTCGTTTTGAATACACCCCCTCTCCCCGAAAACCAAACAACCCCCTCTGATAATGATAAAATGGCATTGTGAAATGCTATATATATTATATACATAACCAAAGAGAGAGGGAGAATGTGTACACAATACTACACATTATGATATAATGTCATAAATGTTATCAGAAACACGCGCCTATTTATGGCCACTTTATTTTCCACGCATTTATGCCCCAGAATCAAAGAATTGAAATATTTAGAATTTTAAGTGTCTGATCTGTCTGTGCTTCGCCCTGGACCCATTGGGGGCCTAAAGGCGACCCCCAGACCCCTTTCTTTTATTGGCGTGCACATCTTTTCCTTCTAGCTACACCACTGCCTTCCAAAAATAATAGTAGACCCTCCATGGCATTCAAATATTGTTATATCCACCCTTGTGCTGGTTGAAAACATCTATAACATTTCAAATTTATAAATTAAGGCCTAATAGTTATCAATAAGAATAATTTTTGGAAAATTAAAAAATCATCGCAACTGACAAAGTGTATTTATGAGGTTGTAATGAGTGTAGTGTACACATATAAATTTTGATTATTTATGACCTCCTTTTTTATTTGCAGGAGGTAAACCTCTACATCGTCGCTTAAGGAAAGGTGCTGTACCAAGTGTGTTTCAGTGGACCAATGACAATTGTCAGAAAACACAAGCAAGGGAAGAAAGAGTAAGAAGTAGGGCAAGCAAGAGAAAACTTGTATTTGATACACAAAAGGCAGGAGAAAGTACTGACACTATACCAATTCCTGATGTTGGATATAATGTGGAGATAGGCGATTGTGACGAGGAAGCATCAAATTCTGATCATCAGGATGAATGCACCCAGATACAAGGTATCGAATCAAGTACACAGACACCAGCATATCCTATGTTTTGTGTTGAAAACTTCATGAATGATAATCCGGGTATTCATTTTTACACTGGACTGGAGAATTACTCAACATTCGAGCTTGTTTTCAGAAGTTTGGGACCCACAGCATATTGCTTAGAGTACTATGGACACCAAGTATTGAATCTCTCAGTTGAAAATCAATTTTTCATGACATTGATAAAACTTAGACGTCATACTACTAATTTTGAACTTGCTAGGTGGTTTGGTGTTTCTGAAAATACAGTCACCAATATCGTTTTAACGTGGTATAGATTCATGTATCTTCAGTGGAAAGAAATTGACATATGGCCAGTCAGAGAACTTGTCGGTTACTTTACTCCAACAGACTTTGGACTTAAATTTCCCAAAACTAGACTGATTGTGGATGGAACGGAATGTCCAGTGAAAAAGCCTAGAACACCTATGGCTCAACAGGCTACTGTCTCTACTTGCAAGAATAGGAACACTGTGAAAACACTTATTGGGGCTTCACCCGGTGGACTTGTGTCCTACATTTCGCCAGCATATATCCAGGGGACTCTCTTATGGCAGACAAAGGCTTCAATGTGCAAGATCTCTTTGAATCTTCAAATGTCATCATCAACATTACAACTTTCTTCAAAAAGAAGAACCGAATGTCTGGGGAAACAGTGATTAAGGACAGGAAAATTGCCAGTAAGCGAGTTCATATTGAACGTGTTATTGGACTGGCAAAAACATACAAAATTCTTACCGAACCAATGACCAGCACAGAGACAAAATTAGCAACAGAAATCATATACATTTGTTTCATGTTGTGTAATTTCTGCCCCTGTATTGTACCATCAGATGCCTGAGAATAAATATAAAGCAGTGTAACTTCTTATGTTTCAGTTTACTTTAATAATTGAATGTTTGAAACAACTTATTTTCTGAAAACACCATCTTCACCTTCATACAACCTATAACAATGCTTGTTTAGCAGAACAGGACAGAAATATCCCTCATAGAATTGGTCTAACTTAGCAATCATTTTTGATATAAAGTCATCATCTCTTTCAATTGAAAGTATTTTCACATCAGTTAATGTATAGACAACAAAGTCGCATCGACTCAGTTGTGTACAATAAAGTTGTCCCATAACTTGGAAGAAGTAATCATGGTTTTCTTTAAGTTTTAAATTTCCATTGTCATCCAGAATTAGGTATGGGACAGATTTTTCTGAAATATCCATGTCTCGTGAAGCATAGGGGCATTTGACCTCTACCAAGTAAGGACTTTGTTGTTTCACAATTCCATCTGGTGAAGCTGCTAGGAACGGATGTGTCTCGGATATGAACATTCCACATTTTGAAACTTTCACATTTTTGGTTTCTTCATAATGCTTAATAGCAATAGGTTCATATTTCTTGCCATGCAAAATTGAAGGAACTCTTAATTTCTGTGGAGGCCTGAGATAACTTTCAGCTAATTTTGCTTTATTTGTCTGTTCGGTAAGTTTACAAATACGACCAAAAGAACTTGAGCAAAGACGTTTACTTCGTTCTCTACCCCATGTGCTACTGTTTGACTGTTCCCTAGTATTGCATTCAATTCTTGAAATGTAACTTGAATCAATGTTCTTTAGCCCAAATGATATAAGGAAATTTTCTTCATGGGTGTAAACAAAGTAATCATGATCATGAGCTACTGCAAGTGCATTTGCTGGTGTAAAAACTTGAAAAATAGGCAATGCAGAAATTCCAGATGAAGACAAGCAGACATTTCTAAAGTAATCGGAGTATCCTGGCACTTTTCTCATATTTATAGGTCTTGGGTCATACTCAATATCACAAATCATGTTTGCACCATCAATGTCTAAATCTCCTGATTTCAAAGGTGATCCTTTGTAAGGCTTGACATGATGAAAAGTTTGTAATTTTTCAGTGCAGGTTTGCTTCACTTTCACATTTTTTCCTTTGCAAAACTCTGTTACTGCAAACAGTACGGTGCACACATGTTTACAGTGAGCATATGGCCCCATCCCTGCTGCACATTCACACTGTGATTCGAGTACGAATCCATTGGAATCAAATGATACATCTACTTTATAGATTGTTGACTTAGACATTTCAGCATGACACGCACTCCTCACAAAATAATTGTTGTTTTGTTGAACATGTAAAGCAGAAATTTTTCGTTGTACATTTTCTGGGAAACCTTCTCTATGGTTTTATCAAAATTGTTGAGAAAACAGTTGACATTTTCTATTGTAACGTTGACATGTTTCCTGTCACTGTTCACATCACAGTACAATTTTACATCAGGTAGGTCCATTTTATAATCAACAATTTTAGAATCATCTTTGCTACTTCTAGCACCAAGGTTTTTGTCATAGAGTTCCAACCTACCAAAACAAATGTTGGATTTGTGTTATCTAGAAATATAGTTTGCAAGTGGTGTATTTGAGCATTGTTTTTCACACTTTTTTTCTAGATCAGGGAAAAATCATCTTCGTTACAGGATAACTGTCCCCGTAATTTTCACCTTTGAAATATAATCAACAATGTGCACAATATAAGTGTACATATCAATTATTTAAAAAAATGTTTCTATTCAAGTTTATTTACTATATATTATTGGGAAAATTTAATAATGATTTTTGGAAAGTGTTGTTGAGTTTTACAACGAAAGACAGACTTTGATCTATATTTCAGGTGTGAAAAGCAATGGTACAATACACCAAATATTTTGACTTCATTAATGTACGGTAAAATCGTCGGTTTAATAAATAAACATTGCTGATAATTTTGCTTTAGATCACATAATTGCGTTACTTAAGATATTCTTTGAATATATTATGCATCATACGTGCATGTTTAATACATAAAACATGTAAGTACTACATGTAAACATTACGTTGGCCCTTCAGTGTAAACAATACTTATCGTACTGCATTACCTCGTAATGAGATCCTTTTTTCGTCCCGAAACTCTAGCATTTCTTCTACGAAGCTCTGTTTTAAGCTTTTCAATTGACCAAGAACCGTACTTTTCCATAAAGATAGTTTTAAACGACTTGGTAATATCGTTGAACAGACACGTAATGCCGCTTCTAAGGAAAACAATAAAACGATAGTTGGACCTGCTTGACTGTAGCGCCGCCTAGCATCGTAAGAACGATAACTGGCCTCGATTCGCCGTTGCCGGTGAAAGGCAGCAAAAGTTAGGCCTATGCTTGACGATTATGGCCTCAAAGCAAGGAGGGATCTTTATCGTGTCACATCTGCTGTGACAGGGGGCCTCTGATTTTGCAGTCTCATCCGAAGGACCGCCCCATTTAGTCGCCTCTTACAACAAGCAAGGGATAATGAGGACCAATTCTAACTCAGATCCTCAAGGGATGTGAACATTTGTTTATAGAAAAAATTACTTCACCTTAAAATTATAATATTGTCTTCACTTTTTGCCATTTGCCAAAACATAGCAGTTTTAAGCATGTAGGAAACACACACACACACACACACACACACATACACACACACTCTCTCTCTCTCTCTCTTACCCTCGTATGTGTAGACTATTCCTGTAACCACCAGCAAAACTCCACCCAAACCACATAACACTACAACAATATAAAGAATGATTAATATGCAATATAGCGAAATACTGAAGTGAATGTGATTATGAAGCATTAAAATATATAATTTTTTGAAGTCAACTAATTTCTATTTGGTTATTCCTATTATTATGATAATCATAATAAGATACTTTCCGTTTTCTAGAATAATTTCACTACGGCAACAGGATAATTCCATCCTCCAGAATAATTACATGTATAATAACAGGATATTTCCGTTTTAGAATGATTTTGAAAACAAGATAATTCCAATATTTATGATAATCTATTTTCACATACGCCTGTTATTTTCACACAGACAGCCCTGTCTTTCCCAGCATGTCGGGGCGTCCTCGTCGTGGATTTTAAACTTGTGGTTCGTTGGAGTAGGAACCACAAACAGAGAGGTATAGCTGGGCGGATCACTACCTGCAATGAAATGGATATTATATTGGTCTTCTGTGATATTCTACCTATTCCTCATCTCAACATTTCGATATATCGACGACTTTTTATCTATCAACAATATTCGTTTTCATTCATATGCTGATTTATATATTCCAGTGAACCCGAAATAAAAGACACCACATAGTCTTCCATATCTGATTTATGTTTGGATATTTTATTGAACCTAGATGTTAACGGCAAATTGGCAACCCTGATTTATGACCAACTGGATGCCTCCAGCTAAAGCAGAGGCGGGTCATACCCCTCAGTGTAGGAAGTGGCCGGGATTTCTTAATACTGCTCTACTGCTCTATACACCAAGAACGTCACGGACAGTAAGTATGATGAAATAATCATGCCGTCTATGTTGTCCTATGTCAAATGAGAGTTTACATTATATCAATACCTATGATGAAATGGAAAATGCATATTGGTGTTCTATGACAGAACGGGGATATTATTTATGTTTAACTCGATAAATTGGGCGTACATGTAAATATTATTACCTAAATCCTGACGTTAGTCAATGAGATCTTTGTTTCGTGGGAATACTAACATAAATATATGTGTAGCTGGTACTTACCTTTTCCGTCGTGTGTCTTTGAAATGATTGGCGGAAGTCGCGGATATTGAACAAGCTGATCGTCGGCCGGAGGAATCGATTTTCCTTCTTTTCCTTCATGAACTGTAAATACGTTCAAAGGTCGGACGGACATCCTTAAATGCAAAAGAGTTCCTCACTGTGTGTAATGTTTGGATGCTTATCAAATTCAATAAACGAACAGGCAAGAATATTTCAACATAATTATGATTACAGTAGTCGGGACATTTAAATATGTAGAGCTTCGTAAATTAGATTGTATGCACCAGCTGTTTAAAAAATCGCCATCAAATGTAATTAACATACAATATAATATATATACATGCATATGTAATCATATGTTTACGATTTCATTCTGTGTAAAGAGTTTATGGGTATTATGTGATAATTCATAGAAAATTAGGTCGACCAATCTACACACTAATAATTTAATACAAATCTCGAGACCTGTGTTTTCAAGTTTGTGAGGGGTTTTTAAAGATCCTATTCATAATGACATGAATGGTTTAACGGTCTCCAACGATCTTTAAATTCTGCTTGACGTACAGCCACACGCATGTGTAAACTTTGTTGTTTTCTTATTGTAGTCGGTAACTCACAACGCGGCTCATTACGATCGATAAGCAAAACCTGTCCTGGATATTTTGAAATGTTTTCACGTATGTGTCCAGTGTAAATTAGCATGGCTGCTAACCCAGATAGAAATTTGAATGTTCATTGGAACGGTGCGGGCTGGAGTGCAACAACTATGTACTGAGGTGATTTGTATGTTTGTGGTAGAGCATCCTTTTCCACCTGGATTAATGAAATGCTTAATGTATATTTATCCATTTGTTCAGTGTTTTTAATCTTAATGATAATTATTGTATCATTTGTCCCAAATAGGTTTCCATATTTGGTATTAGGTATAGCTTTTAACATTTCAGCATATCCCTAATGGTTAGCTATAGTTTTGGTTGGTTACAGACTGTTTTTCATGGTTCATTGGTTAGGTTTGGAATTATTGGTCATGTGACAGTTCTTAGTCAGTGAGAGTTTCAGTTTTGAATTCAGATTTTGAATTGGGCAGTTGATTTTAGTATTTTTCATAAGTGATCAAACATTTGGACTTGTCTTCACTTCTATCTGCAAATCAGAATCTGTACATCTTCAATGGGGATCAAATAAACGTTGCAACTGGTTTAAATCATGTGTTGATTAACGACCCGGCTACATGATGAAGTGTCTCAATATTCACAGTAGGCGTCAGGTTAGGTATCACATTCATATCGAATAGAGGTTACATTCTGTCAACAAACTTATTCACTTTAGATAAACAAATATCCTGCACGCCCTTTCATTGAAGCTCGTAATTATAATCAGAACCACCCTAACAAGATGTATTTGTGAACACTGATGCCCCTGTACTGCAGCAAAGTAATTCTCGTAAACCCCCCCCCCCCAAAAAAAAAAAACAAAAACAAAAAACAAACCAAAAAAAAAAAAAAAAAACATCAACAAAAAAACAAAACAAAACAAGGGCATAGGGAATACAAAAAGTATGTAGAATATACCCCATCAATAACCATTCAGAAGTTATGGTCTAGTTAGTTTGTTAAAAGTAGGTCAAATCCAAGGTCAAAAGTTCAAACATTTTGGGACTAAAAGATAGTGTAACGTCCGGCTTGAGAATATTTCACTTGTATGGAGACGTCATTATTGACGGTAAAGGGCTGCAAAATTTAGGCCTATGCTCGGCGCTTATGGCCTTTGAGCAGGAAGGGATTTCTATCGTGCCACACCTGCTGCGACACGGGTCCTCGTTTTTTTGTTTTTTTTGTTTTTTTTGAGGCTTTGAGCTTGCTCGAGAGCCTTCTAGCGATCATGCAGGATTTTGCCACTACACCGCTATTCAGCCAATTTCAATGGACAAGTTTGCCAGTTTACTTGCGGAAGGTCGGTGGTCTCTTTCCAGGTACATTGTATCTGGGTTCTCTCCTCCACCAACAAAAACTGGACGCCACCAGATAAGTGCAAAATTGTTGAGTGTGGCGGAAAACAACAAACAGTCAATCATTTTATGAAATGAATAATGATGCGAAATTTCAAACGTTATCAACAATATATTGAAATTTACATCATCAGAGTTAGCAAACTATTCGGAACACGGTGAATTTCTGATACTTGTGTTGCAAATTTGCTGCTTGTGGTCACCATAGTTGCGGTTTGTTTTAATGTTTTCCAGAAGATTTTTTGCAGACCCAACTCTACGTTCTAAACCTACAAGAGTAGCGGAAACCGCCTCATCAGCAGATCCCGTTAACAGAAACCAGGAGCGAAGAAGTCGGCACAATTATCAAAATCTACATGGCTCATCTCATGTTAACTAAAGACACCATTGAGTCTTGCATATAGAATTACATACACAAAGCAGGAGTTGCAGCTTCCTACGTTGTCGATGGAAACCAGTGATTCTTACACTACCAAGGCGCCGACTCGTGTTTGAGTCAAATTACGGGCGGAAATCTAGAACTGACAACTACTCAAGGTAGTCACGATTGTCTGTCTATCCAAAATCCGTCTGTAGACTTCATCAGCATTATCCTTGTCATTGGGGGTGGACCAAAAAATCAAAAAAATCGCCTTCCTTATCAAACCGAACTGTGGAGACCACTATTTAGTCATTGAAAAGACATATGACAAACCTTTATTTGTCTCCATCTAGAAATGGATGGAGTGTTTCCAAGTTTTTATAGCAGTTTATGTCGAAACACGCCCCCAGTGATCGATCGATCGATTGATTGATTGATTGTTGTTTTCCGCCACACTCAAGATTCTATTTTTTAGTGATCTGGTGGCGTCCAGTTTTTTTATTGGTGGAGGAGAGAACCCAGATACAATATACCAAGGAAGAGACCACCGACCTTCCGAAAGTAAACTGGCAAAATTTCTCACATATGTCGGCACGAGCGAGAATCGAAACCGCGCCGACTAGAGGTGAGAGGCCTTGTAATTTTGAGCGCGATGCTCTAACCACTCGGCCCTTTTTATAGGGTTTGAATGGAATACCCTGAAAGTATACTCCAGCAGAGAAGTTGCGGCGTTTGAAACTCCAGATAAAATTATTTCAAAATAAACACACTGCCACACTTCTCCAATTGCAGTCTCCGATAGGATGATTAAAATATGCTTGCGTAGTGGTTCCTCCTGGACATACATTTCTTAGGTGAATTATCAATCTTACTAGGGGCTTACAAAGTATTCTCCAGTGCTAGCAACATGGTCTTTGGTTGTTTTTTTTAAATGGCTCTTTGCCCTTTTCCCAACTCAGCCTGTTAATAGTATTTTTCACATCTCAGGGAGTTTTTTCCCATTATATTATCATATAAAGACGTCTGTTATCAAACAGCAATGTGATCCTACACCTAACAGTAGTTCAGGTCATCTACGAAAGCTCATCCAAATCCCATCGGTAATGTAACTCACGAGAGTACTTATGATTCCGTCTCTACAACACAATTCACATTTCCGAGAAAAGCATGTGTGTCAATATAGCAGCAGATTTACTTTCTACTTTGAAGGTTACGAAGTTTCCTTACAAGGACCCGGTCTACTCCCCTATGAACCCAGCATTGGTAAGTCCTTGAATCAAACTTTTCCCCCTGAGTTCTTTTTTAAACAGCTCTCCATCACCACCAAACAGTAGCAGCGTACAAATCAGCCCTACCTGTCATGTACGTCTTTCATATCGCACACTTATGGTCACAATACATCTCTACTACCCCTTTATTTGGAACAACTAGCTAGTTTCATAGCACATTGCTACCAAACCAATTCAGCTGCATCTAACCACTGGTAATGTCATAACATCGCTTAGCTTTGTTTTCTAATTAGATCTCACCCAACATTTTATTATCAAGAAAATGCTTAAAGGTTTACAGAAAGCTAAACAAATTCAAAATAAGAGTCGTTGAAATATAATGCCTTTAAAAAGTAAATACACATCCCATGTACCCTTATCTAAGCACGGGTCTAAATTCAAAATATGGGTCATTGGAAATCTAGTGCATACGCATCCCATCTATAGACGGGTGATCACGTATTAAGAATGATCTGATAGATTTGCCTGAAGACAAGGGCTTTAGGCAAATTTTGTGTGATGGGTAGCTTTATTTCCAGACAGAAGACCTGAGTATTTATTTACCGGTTCTATGAAGTGGTATTCAACTGGCAGTAGCTTTCCCCGAGACAGGAACTGCAGGAAAACTTAACTTAAGGAAAAAGGTAGAGGCTATTAACTCAGCGTTTTTGAAATCACCAAACACTGTTCGAGTAATTTGCCTGGAGACGGTCTTCAGGCGAAACTAAACTCTGTAAACATAAATACATTGCACATAACCAAGGTTAGAATGCATGCAATTCATTGTTGCTTTTCTATATGTGTACATGATACTTTTTATTATGCTGCTATGTGTAACTATTATACTAACTTTTTTTCATTCATGATACGCATCAACAGAAGAGTAGAGTATCGCTGTACGCAATTTTTGTTTCTGGTCTGCGATAATGATAACTTTTTAAAACTTCTTACATTCCACAATGCAATATTTTCACCTACAAAGCGTCAATAGTAAAGATACAAGTACATTCTATGTTTATGAGGATATGATAGTTTGTTTTGTTTTGTATTTGTAACCCTGAGAAGGTGGGCTGAGGGCGGTAACAAACCAGGTTTTTCCTCGCATAGGTAGTTTGATGCTACCGTGTTACGGTGTAAAATCTATCAAATATAGAACAATTGATAGATACAGGGTTCAATGTAGGTGTGACTGGACGACAAGGGATGCTTATTCCTCCTAGGAACCTGACCCTACCTCTGGTATGTCCAGGGGTCAGTGTTTGCCGTAATTTTGTATCCCTAATAAGAGGTAAGAAATTGATCACTATTCGTTATCGTCACATTTTCATGTGTTACAAATTAAAAAAGCTACGCGAATGCATGCATCAAATTTAAGTCAATTTCAAATATATTTTATTTTCTGAAACTTAGTGAAGTGTTTCATTTTTTTGTTATAATTTGGAAACAGCAAGTAAATACTCCAAACATTATATATAATAGTATTGTATAACATGACAGTCCATCTCTGGAGATGACACCTTGCGAAATGTCCGTTTTTAACCGGAAACTGGGAAATTCTTAAGGTAGGATTTGCGAGCATCCAAGTCGTCTGCTGGCCTGTTATGTGGTGTCCAAACCGGTTCTCCCACGAAGAAGCGGTGCGCTTGAATGTAGTTCTACAATTATACGAGTTATAGTTGATTAAAGGCACAATACATGATCTTGATTGATTGATTATTTATTACTTTTCGCCACACTCAACACTTTTTCAGTTATCTGGTGGCGTCCAGTTTTTGTTGGTGGAGGAGAGAACCCAGATACAATGTACATGGGAAGAGACCACCGACCTTCCGCAAGTAAACTGGCAAACGTGCTCACATAACGCCGCGGCCGAGATTCGAACACGCGCCGACAAAGGTGAGAGGCTTTGTGATTTTGAGCCCGATGCTCTAACCACTCGGCCACGGAGGCCCCCTATACATGATCTTGAATGTAGTTCTAATACACAGGTTATTATTGATAAAAACCATCAAACGAAGGGACATCTGTTCAATTTAGAATCTCAGCATTGCATATTCATTTTTGTTCCAACATTGTATCAGTAACTGCAGCTGGTGTGAAGGAAACAAATCTGTAACGGGCTGGTAAAGATTCTGTGCACATTAACCGATTGTACAATGGACATATTTAAAAATTCTTTGTGTTTAAGTGAAACTTCTTGTATAAAGTATATACATGTAATTTCATATTTCGTAATAGCTCCCACGATTGACAGTCAGCTGAAAATACACTGCACGAGCCATGGAACAATCACAAAAGCTTTCAAGAACGTAATAAACTGGATTGACAATGCGATGTCATTGTATTATTTAGTGTGCCATTGCGGTGTCATTGACAACACACATATAGTAATTAGGGCATTGTAATGACACACTTTCAAGTTCTTTATAGAAAAATCTGCTTGAATTTATTTAATATTTAACGTGACACTTTAACAAATCAACTCTCTGTTGTACAATGTCACAAAAAGATGACATTAAAAATTAATTGGATTTATAAACAACGATTCAAGTATTAAAAAAAACATCCTTAAGAATATGATTTGAGGTACAAAATGACCTACATGGCTTTAATATGAATGTTTATTTATCATTAAGTTTCTCTATTGAAATGAACCTTTATCTCTACCATGGGTACTGCAAATATAAACCACACAGAAAAAATTACTCATCTTCGTGCGCAGTAAACACTCGGTATATATTTTTCACCTTTTTGTATGTAGGGTAGATATTTCTCACTTTTTGTCCAGAATAAAACCTGTGATGGATATTTCTCACGTTTTATCAAGCGTAAATTTCTCACCTTTTTTCCAGAGTAAACCAATGGTAGATATTTCTCACCTTTTAATTTAGAGTAAACCTGTGGTAAATATTTCATCGAGAGTACACCTGTGATAGATATTTCTCACCTTTTCATCGAGAGTAAACCTGTGGTAGATATTTCTTAACTTTACATCGAGAGTAATCTTGTTGTAGATAATTCTCACCTTTTTATCGAGAGTAATCTTGTGGTAGATAATTTTCACCTTTTCATCGAGAGTAAACCTTTCGTCCAGTGTAAACATATGGTAGATATTTCTCACCTTTTCACACAGAGTAACCCTGTTGTAGATGAAAAGGCTAATATAACTAGCAGTATTCAATCTCGTAACTCCCACAGAAAATACAAATCAGAGAGATGGAAAAACACGGACCCCTGGTTACACCAGAAGTGGCATCATGTTTCTAGGATGTGTAAGCATCCTCTGTCCACCGGTCACACCCGCTGTGAGCCCTACATCCCGATCAGGTAAACGGAGCAATCCGTAGTCAGAATCAATGTGTCAAGAACGGTATAACAATTGGTATGAAACAGTCAGACAGCATTTGACCTAATGACAGGTTGTACTGGCAAACTAGATCGTTATAACGGCCATAAAATTTGCGAAATGCTGACTTTAGACGAGACTGTACAAAGCCCTGTCACATCAACGTCTTTGTCAGTTGCCTACCTCGATTTAAAAACTGATCATATGCAGAACAAGCTCTTGCGTATCGAATCAGATGGGAAATATAAATACCATATGCAGGTGATGATGAAGTATTGCCGCATAAATATTTCTCATCTTTTCATCGAGAGTAAACAGGTGATAGATATTTCTCACCTCTTTACAAAGAGTAAACCTGTGGTAAATGTTTCTCACCTTTTCATCGAAAGTAAACCCGTGATAAATATTTCTCATCGTTTCACACAAAGTAAATATTTTTCACCTTCATCAACGAGTAAACCCGTCGTAGATATTTCTCACCTTTTCGTTCAGAGTAAACCTACGGTAGATATTTCTCACCTATCCACAAAGAATAAACCTGTGGTAGATATTTCTCACCTATTCCTCCAGAGTAAACCTTTGGTAGATATTTCTCACCTTTCCACAAAGAATAAACCTGTGGTAGATATTTCTCACTTTTTCATCCAGAGTAAACCTGCGGTAGATATTTCTCACCTTTCCACAAAGAATAAACCTGTGGTAGATATTTCTCACCTATTCGTCCAGAGTAAACCTTTGGTAGATATTTCTCACCTTTTCATCCAGAGTAAACCTGTGGTAGATGCCAGCTGGAAGGATGATAAGATCATTGGTCACCACTTCTATCCGGATCCACTTGTCATTCTTGTCGCGAACGTCAAAGTATCCGCTCCCCTCAGTTACGTAACGAATTTCCTCATCTATATGAAGATGCTCCTCAAAGAAAATCTTCAGCTAAAATTTATTGTAGTTCATATTACCACTTAGTCAGCTCTATCATAATTCTTATCTGTTTGTTATGAATTATGTTGCTTTGATTTTTGTGAACACTTGTGCAATTCTCATTTGTGACGTACGATGAATGTACTAGTATTTGAGTATATCAACCTCATATTCCACAAAAGTTCAACAAAAAGAAGGCTTCACCGAGTTTACCTACCAGCGCTGTCCATTTAGGTATAATGTGGGACGTGAGAAATCGTAAATATATTGCCTCAAACAGGTGTATTGTGGTTTTATCATAGTGTTTACCCCTTAAATAACTGCTTCAAGTAAATGGTACTATTTGCAATGTCAAATACTATAACTTGTCCCCCATTTTGAGGCTAACAACATTAACAAACTGCTATGACATCATAAGTAACAATTGTATGAAATATTGTAGAAGTTGATTAATTTCTTCACTTCCTCTAAGTAGGAAATAAAGGTTAATAAAATGCCACTCATTTATAAAATTCTAAATCACGAATACTTGTTTAATCTTTAAAAATTTAAAATATAGCTTATTCAGTCATTTTAAAATAAATGTCATTTGTTGATATGAAAAGAAAATTCTCATTTTGTTCTAATTTGATGCTATTTTTCCTACTTGCATGTGTATCATGGTACAAGATTCATTCTGCTGTATAATATACTGACGGACTTTAAAAACGCAATACACGTTTTTTATAAATTTTTTTTTTTTTTATATTTTTTTTCTATAATTTATTCATTGAACACATTATATATAAATTTTGTCTTTGCAAAATTTACCCAACATACATCGTATTGATTTTTAAAACCCGTCTCTCAATTTATCTGTGTTCACTGTTTGCGCGTTGAGTACAATCGCACCAAATTTTCAGGGCTTTTTTCCAAACACGTGGAAAGGTAATAGATGTGTTTTTCGCGATAAAAACAACTTTGTTGGTGAAAACATAGATACCACTAACAGAAAAAAATCAAAACCAAGACTATGCCGCACGTAAGCAATGAAATGCGCAATCAGGCACTTGGTATGCTGCAAGCAGGCGTTAGTCAGCGTGAGGTTGCAAGGCGTTTTATTGTTCATCCTTGTACAATTAGCTTGTTGTTGGCACGATCCCGCCGGACAGGATCCCTAAATGATCGCCCAAGACCTGGTCAACCATTTGTGACAACGCCACGGCAACAAGCGTTCATACGGCAACGTCATCTGGCAATAGGTTTACGGCCGCTGCGACCACGGCGAGAGAAATCATTGGACGTCATGGAAGGACTATTCATCCTAGAACCGTTTCCAGAATTTTGAAGCGCCATGGGATCCGCTGCAAAAGACTTATAAGGGGCTACAGCTTATACCGCATCACCGACGGTACAGGTTGCAATGGGCAAGGCAGCATCTGACTCAACGTCAAAATTGGTCACATGTTGTGTTCTCAGAGGAGTCCAGATTTAACGTTAGCAATGCAGACGACAGATGTCGAGTTTATCGTCGTTTTCATGAACGTTTTGCAGACGATTGTGTCTTCGAGCACGACAGGTTTGGAGGGGGAGGCGTCACGGTCTGGGGTGCGATTAATCACAATTTTCGGTCTCAACTGGTCGTTTTAAATGGAACCCTCACTGTTAGGAGGTATGTGGACGAAATTTTGCAGCCTGTTTTAGCACCATTAATGCAGCAGCAAAGGCAAGGGAATGGGTTAATTTTCCAACAGGACAATGCGCGCGCACATATGGCAAGTTTGACACAAACCTATTTTTTCAAACGAACGCCGTTCACGTCCTTGATTGGCCCGCTATGTCCCCTGACTTTAATCCAATCGAGCATTTGTGGGACGAGCTGGGGAGACGTGTGCGCAGCCGCCAGCCTCAAAATTCGTAAGAAGTAGGGAGAGCCTTGTAGGGGGAATGGCAGAATATTCCTCAGAAGATCATCCGAAATGTTTGTCAATCAATGTCACGTCGCCATCGCGCCGTCATCACTACTATTGGAGGTCATAACCGGTACTAGTGAACAAAACCACATTTTTGACGCAACCCTCACTGACATTCATTTCAACGTTAGCCTCTTTGTGAATAAAATGGTGTTCAAAATCAAAGAATAGTCTTCAATTAACATGGTTTACAATATAACACTAAGAATTTGTTTATTAGATATATGAACAAATCTATAATATATAAAATTATCAAGCGTTCCGTTTTTAAAGTCCGTCAGTACAGTATTATTAGTTAAACGTATCACAAGCAAACTTAGAAAACGTTTCCTATTCTGTGAAAGCTACATTCTAACATTCATCACCAGCAAAGAAAAAGATGTCTTAAAAAAAAGCAAACAAATTACCCCAAACGTGACCATACTAATGAAAGACTTTACGTTTTATACATATATACTATTCACCCAGTTTGGCCCCAACCTTGAGTCAGAATCTCTAGCCCGAGGATCATGAAATTTTCAATTATGGTTGAAGACCTCCTCTCCCACATGACTATACAATTAATTTTTTACAGATGTGAGGTTGTAGAGAAGAGTTGTAAAAATTGGTCAACATTTGGTAGCTTTTGTCCCTCCCCTATAACCCCATGGGGTGCAGTAGTCCTGAAATTCATAATTTATGTCCGCCATGTCCCAAGGATGTTCACACAAAATTTGAAATGAATTGGAATGGCAATTATCTAGAAGTTAAGGTTGTTGAATTGTTAACGCACGATGGGTGCTGACCAACTGCAATAATGGCAATAGGCCACCTACGTTTACTCAGCCGACGTAAAAATTTGATCCCTGATTCGATACCCACCCTAACCCAATAATTCATAATTTAAAAACAAAAGAGACGCAGGGGCCAAAGCACTCACCCCAGTCGCCTTCACAATTCTTTTCTTCACAAGATCTTTACCCTCTTTTATTCCATGATAATTTTTGACCCTTATGACCCAACTTAGTCCCATTAGGACTGAACTGAACTTGAATCCATGCAACATGGGGCTGCCTCAATATCAATATGACTAGCATGACCTTGTTGTTTAGATTTTTTTTAAAGATATAGATTTAAAAGAATCTCCCTTTATATTCATATATTATATTTGCATGTAAACTCTAATCCTTGATTTTATCCCTAACCTTAAACAGAGGTCCATGGACCGCATCGCTCACCTGAGTCACTTTGTCCATGATGTTCTTCAGCTGTTGTAATTTTAAGATTTCTTTAAAAAAAAACTTTATTCCCATGAAACAAATTTAATTCCATATTATGGCCCAAACGTAACCCCAAAGGTATGTATGAAATGTAAGGCCTTGCCATAAGGAATTATCAAAATATGAAAGCCTTACCTTAAACAGTTCAGAATATATTATGTACTGACTCTGATACGTACTACTACACCACATGAAGCGTTCCATTCTCGATAAGAACCGTTCCGTTCCCAGATCAAATCGCTCCATTTAAACTGTTCAGTGTTCTGTTCCCAGACAAAAGCGTTCCGTTCCCAGACCAAAGTTTTCCGTTCTCATTTAAAACCATTTGTTTCCTCAAAGTGATCATTCCCCCAAACCGTTCGTTTCCGAATGATCATTCGGAACTCGCAGTCAGTCCGTCACATACAAACTGAATTAATCTTTTAAAAAAATATAGCATTTTTGAATTCAAGGTGGCAAAGTTGTCACACTGAAATCGGACGTGAAATGACGTTATACAATTTCATTTTTGAACTAAAAAACTGACAAGGTCCGCAAGGGCCCCGCTGAGGGCTATCAACGAAAAGTGACATTTGTAGTTCATACAAGAATGTTTCGGTCTGGAAACATTTTTTCAAAACACCCCGTAAGGATCCGGGTTAGAATATCCGTAGGGATACGGGTTAGAATAAGCCCTCAGTAACCCTTGCTTGTCGTCTGTCCATCAACATGTTTGTTGTGACGCGATAACTAGATAAATGTTGACGGACAAACGGACAATGTGATTACTGAATTTCATGCGGAACTGTAATAAAAACGTTTTCTACTGGTTACATTACATACATGTAAATATCACCACGTGAACTTAAGGACACGTTTTAATGCATGTTTTATTTTACTTCCATCCCCCATCGTTCCATTTTAATATATTCATAATCTTAATTAAACTTTATATTTTGACAAGGATTTTTCTCTTTTCCTTAATGTCTATGAATGAACAAAAAGTGTCCGAAATGTACATTCAAAATCGAGGCCAAACCAATGGTTCCCATCTTGTCCCGAAGCTATCCGTTGTTCATGAGAACTGTTCGTTCCCAATCTCAAAGAGTTTCGTTCTCGAAAAGAATCGCATCGGTTCTATTCTCGCCGAAAACCATTCCGTTCAACGCTCATTCCCCAAACAAAGCCGTTCGTTACCAAACCCTTCAGCGTTCGTTCACCGTTCCACTAGTGTAGTAGTATGCATCAGGGTCTGTATGTAAAAATTAAAAAAAAAGACTTTTCATTTGAACGATGGTAAATCCACTTCCTTAGGGATGATTTAAGCCAAGTTTGTTTCAATCTGGTAATTTGAGTCTAGAGAAGTCAAAAACGTGCAAGGTTTGCAGACAGACCGACCGACACACACCGGACGCTTGCAATCAGGAAAGATCACTTAAAAATGTAAACTAATATCTCTTCGCAGTAAAAAAAATAAAAAAGGGGAAGAAATACAGAATTAAAACATTAAATATTAGCTACTTTTTGACACCTACCAGTAGGACAAACAAAAGTAAAACTGTACTCAGTGGATGGAATTCTAACCTTTTCCTCGTAGTTGGGGAGTTTTTCCTTGCTGCACGTAATCATGTCTTGGTAACTGTAACCCCGGTCGGCCCGCAGCTTCTTTACCTGCTCCTCTCCTTTGGTTGGGTCAGAGTTGATCTGTTCAAATATTAGATATCAAGTAGTACATCACTCCTGATACACCTGTTTAATTTAGAGTGAGAGAGATGCTTGCAGCTTGGGCTGTTTCGCCCTAAGGGCTGATATATCTCAGTCTCGGCTCGTTGTCAAGGGGCTGTCCCGACTCAAATTTTAAATGGTTATTTCTTCTTTAACATTTTATATTAAACGAAACTACATGAAACAATTGTATTACAAAAAGGATGTCCAATATAATACTTTCAGCACGACAAAATTTAATTCAAGCAGAAAAATTTCCTAAAACGTTAATTAAAAAAAAGCGCCAAATTGTGGCGCGTATCTAAGCAAAGGGAGGTAACCCAAGTAACAATTATTTAGCACGTATTCACTTTCAAACAATTAACGTTCTAGAAGCCCTCGGGAGTCAATCTCAGGTCCGAGTTCAATGTTAAAGTGTAATATTTATCAATAAAAATACGTGAGAGAAAAAGGAAAAGAGAATTTTTTAGATGCACGGTTCTTTCCTTGTATATTGTAATGTTTCACGTCCCACTCGAGAATTCACTCATAAGGAGTCGTCACCATTGGAGACTTCACCATTGCCAGTGAAGGACTGGAAACATTTAGGCTTATCTCTGTGTTTAGAGACTTTGAGCATGGATGGATCTTTATTGAGCAAAATCAGCTGTGATAAATGGCCTCAAGCTAGAAGTACGGAGTAGATAATCCAACTCGGATCCCCATGGAATTTAGAAACACAGACTGAAGTCACTCACCCTAACGGTACATTCAATGATACAACCAGCCCAATGAGATTTCACCAGGACGAATGTTTACTGTGTGTGTTTGTCATATGAATGGGACGTTCTTTCAAATTCTCTGAATATTCTCTTAGATATATCAATAATATTGTCCGCCAGACAGACAATTTATGTTAATCATTTGTTGGCAACAAATGGTTGACATACATCGTTTTTCTGGCGGACAGTCTTTCGGCAGTTCTGTTGGGTACATTTTACGGCTTCCCTGTTCAGGGATTAATTTCCATATTCTACATAGATTGAGGATCCGGTTTAGAATAGGTCCTTAGTACCCCTTGCTTGTCGTGACAGGCGATTAAATGGGGGGGGGGGGGGGTCCTTCTGATGACATCGATGAATATTTTTCTGTGCATCTCAATAAAGTTGGACTTTTGCGTAGGGGATCAGATATATGTAAAAAAAGAAAAAAAGTCTTCGAAACAATCAATGGAATTATGTACTTGATCAGAAAGAACTTCCACTTCCGGGTAGGTGACAATGAAATCAGAGTTTTGAGTAAAGTCTCGTTTCATTGCGTTTTTAGTAGGGGTGGTATAACACCTACTATTATTATCAAAAATTTACCGTTTCCTGTGATTTGGTAGGGCATGGGCTTTTCACCAATTAACCTTTGGTTGACCCCGTAAAGGGACGCAACTCATGGCGAAGTGTTGATACGCGTGTTCAGTCTAAACAAGCTTAATCAAACTATTTCCAGTAGCTTTATCAAGCTACATAGCTTAATAAACCTATACTGTTACTTACATACATTGTACCACGTCTACTTATGTCTTAACACAGGCAATTATATCGTGAGTTCGAATTCACAATTAAAGGGTACTATGGTAAATTCGAACCAAATCGATATAATTGCCTGATGGTCTTGACAAATCTTGTACATATGTACATTGTAGATGACCAGCCATTTGTATACGGCTAGTAGTGGGCAAGCGGTAAATGTGGTATATAAGTCCCAGATAGCTTTTTGTAATCTAATTACATAAAAAAAAAATTTCTGAGATTTCTTTTTTTTTTTTTTTTTACAAACGTACCGAACCTGTTTTCACCTGCCGAAAAGAGCGGACAGTGCAGTACGTTTTATAAATGTCGGAACCCCAAAACGATCAAACACATTGGCCAATTTCCACAGCCTGCTAGTAAATTATACAGGGTTAAAGTAATCTAATTCATGCAAATATTTAATTCGGACTACGTTTTATGTTTCTCTTATTATTTCTACAACACGGAGCAAGACATAAAATAATCTAGAACTGTTGTATTTTGTTATCGTAATGTTTTGATGTTTGCTCAGTTCGTTTCCTGATAGGGGCCTCCGTGGCCGAGTGGTTAGAGCATTGGGCTCAAAATCACAAAGCCTCTCACCTCTGTCGGCGCGTGTTCGAATCTCGGAGTTATATGAGCAAGTTTGCCAGTTTACTTGCGGAAGGTCGGTGGTCTCATCCCAAGTACATTGTATCTGGGTTCTCTCACCAACAAAACCTGGACGCCACCAGATAACTGAAAAATTGTTGAGTGTGGCGGAAAGCAATAAGTAATCAATCAATCAATCGTTTCCTGATACATGTAATTATCATGTAGTGGAACCTAGAATGTTTGACGGGGTCTATGACAACTCATCAAAAAATTCATAGATACATGTAGCACATCTCAACAATACGACAACTTGTAGATTTATCGACACTCATCGAAGCTAATCGGGAAATATATAAATAAATAAATGATAAAAACACAGGAATGATAATTTTTTGTCTGTTTTTTATAAACTCATTTAACACAATATTCAATGAAAATATTCAATAAGAAATATATAGGCCGCGTCCTCATTGTATTTAGAGAGTTTCCATTTTCTACCCTTGAAAAAGTGAAGATATTATAGTATTATTTTTTCTCGCAAGGAAGATTGATCTCTTCACCACGCACGAGGGAAATTACAACCATTTCAGTTCTTGACAATGGAGATTTGCACATGTGGACAACGCACGAGAAGCGTCCAGTGCCATCTATGCTAATTTCAAAAAAAAATGTTGTACGGGGGTTATTGGCTATTTAAAACGTGTTCATATACGTTCCAGCACTCAATGGAGTATCGGGGGTTCTTTCATGTCAAGTTAGATTGCCATGTTTGAAACTACGTTTGTTTGTAATGACCGATGAGGATTCTCTCCAAGTATTCTATGTAGTGTTCAAATCCTCACCCTAAATAGAACACTGAGCTGCACAAATGATGCATCACGCACTTTGTCTGACTGTAGGAAAAAAACCCCCAAAAAACAAACAAACCAAAACACACCCAAAAAACAAGTGCTGTATACATTAAATGCTTCTGCGACGTCGCCGAGTTTGTCGTCTTCCACGAGTTGTCTTTCTTTGACTTGTCGCGTCGGCGAATTTTCCTTTTCGGTGAATCGTACCCTTCGGCGAGTTGTCGTTCGATAAGTTTCCCGGTACTGACTCTGACTATATTCAGTAATAATTAAAATTAATTATTAATTCTGTTGCCCAGCTATGGAGGCAAGAGCCATAATTTTTAATAAATATTAAACTCCGACAAAAAAAAAAAAAAAAAAAAAAAAAAAAAAGAAGAAAACAAAATAAAACTACACTCCCTAAAGTAAATATCATAAATTTGCATTTACAATCATTTGTCATTTTGATTAAGAAAGAAAATAGAAATTATGACAAAAGAGTCTTTATTGGTCTTGATGACGAGATGATAATAGCAGATTGCCCCCCCCCCCCCCCCCCCCCCCCCCCCCCCCCCCCCCGATTCGATCATATCACATGGGTTCACTTTAAATCGCATGATGGTGCGTGCATTAACGACATAATACAATTACATTAAACTGGTACCTGAATTATGAAATTATTCATTTAATTCAATAACAAATGTTTCAACAACTAAAGTTTGAAAAGATGAACCTTTTGAAAATAATGAGTATTTTCAAAACGAAGCAAGCAAATTAAATTTCGAACCCTAAATCAAAGGCTGTAAATTTAGTACATGTAAATTATTTCAGATTTAATTCATCTCTACGTGGTATAACTGCAGGCCTGAAGTTCTCTGGGGAGATACTGGGAGTCCGTTCTGGCATTTTCTCGCAGAGCTTCAGATCTGCAGCTATAATCTTTGAAGTAGAATGGTGGTTTGTCATCAAAACAATTTCACAAAATAAGGAGAATCCTGATGGTTGTTGTGTAGACTATTTGTTGAAAAAAAAGTTATATATTTTCATGAAGGTAAATTTGCATTTATATTTTTGTTGAAAATGTTGGCTTGAAAAGAAAACGCCGATATTATCCACTTAATCTGGTATTATAGCTGCTCACTGAACCCTTCTCCACTCAGCGTGACTATGCTTGGCCGCGTGTGTATCGAAAAATGATACTATGATACTATGTTCGACCCACCAAGCACCTGTGAATTGTACTAGGCTGTTTAATGGGTATACACGTCTATTTGAACAAACAAGTGCTTGTCACACCTTGACAAGAATGAAGTTTGAAAAAAAAAATCAAATCAAATGACAAATCATGAAGATATGACAATTTGGTTCTACAGCGCTTTAGTTGTACGTTAATATTTCTAGTAAATGCGCAGTGTTGCAAGCCCGTGACTCAATAGTGTTTCAAATACCTCAAAATATAGGACCCCCAGCTCCTTCAGCTGATCTAGGGTGACAAACTGCGGCGGGCTCATCATGTGGGGCTTCCTCTGATCCTCGGTCACTTCGTCCATGTACCATGCTCGTACCATCTTTAAATTCTGGACCACTACAGCGCCGGTCTTTCACCTCAATGTTGACACACTTCTTGTATAAAGTTCACAAGCGAGTCGGTTTCTAGACGTTTCGCCACCTTGTTAATTCGGATTTATAACTATTTTGCTATATATATATAATGAATATATTCATTGCTTCGACAATGCAGGAAAATTTGAATTATAGAAAGATTAGTTTTCTTCGTTTTCTTTGTTATTGTATTTATGCAATATTGTATATATATATATATATATATATATATATATATATATATATATATATATATATAACAACTGAGAGTTAAATAGATAATAAAATTACAGAATTATATAATTTTGTAGAATTTAAGATCGTATGTGTGCGAGGTTTGTGGCTGCAAATAACATCAAAAAGAAGGTATTACATATCAGATGTTAATTATCTAGGGGTTGCAAGCGTGAACGACTGACAAAATTAAATTTTTCAAATTATATATATATATATATATCCCCAACCCAAACTTATGTATTAATTCAAATAGTTTAACAATAAGTTTAAAAGACATAATTCACACGAATTAGCCAAAATAAATGGTGTTTTGCAATTTAAACCAAGCAATAAGCGATTTATAAAATTTCTAGCGTAAGAATACAGGGGAACCTCGGATTAAACGGCCTCCGTGAAAAAATTTTTTTTAGCATAAACAGGTTTTTTATTCCAAGTTTTTCACTTTAAAATTTTGTTTCACGAGGGCATTCTTTTTTAAATTTAAAAAAATCGAAATGATTTCATTAATATTATTTTCAATAGGGATTTATGATTCAGCGGGTTGTTGACTATAGATTTAGATGTACATATGATTCAGCGGGTAAGGTTGTTGACTATAGATTTAGATGTACAGATGATTCAGCGGGTTGTTGACTGTAGATTTAGATGTACAGATGATTCAGCGGGTAAGGTTGTTGACTTTAGATTTAGATGTACAGATGATTCAGCGGGTTGTTGACTTTAGATTTAGATGTACAGATGATTCAGCGGGTTGTTGACTTTAGATTTAGATGTACAGATGATTCAGCGGGTTGTTGACTGTAGATTTAGATGTACAGATGATTCAGCGGGTAAAGTTGTTGACTTTAGATTTAGATGTACAGATGATTCAGCGGGTTGTTGACTTTAGATTTAGATGTACAGATGATTCAGCGGGTTGTTGACTTTAGATTTAGATGTACAGATGATTCAGCGGGTAAGGTTGTTGACTATAGATTTAGATGTACAGATGATTTTGATTTTAAACGACCAGGGCTGGGATTCTCGAAAAAACTTAAAGTTTGAGGTTTGTTTTTTTTTTTCAATTGGAGTAGTCAAAATTTAAGTGAAATCTCAGCCTTAATTCCTAGTATCGACTTTAGATTTTTTTTCTCTCTCGCGAAATCCAGGCCGGGTTCAAATTCCTCAAGGGCAAAAGATTTTAATTATGTTATATTTTCCATCTCGATTTGTTTTCTGTATTGAAACACACTTCTAGTCTATATAAATGTTTCATGTCAATTTTCTGTTTATTACTATATGCCGAATTTGAAATAAACTTTCAACCTTGATACTCTATAGTTTGTTTATGTGATAAACATTCCGAATGGGACTCACACCAAACACGCCGCAAACAGCACGTGATACCTGTGTTTTATTAGTCAAGATTGTTAACATTGACGTTGACAGGCAACATGCTTTGTACGAAAAACCATTGTGAACTTTGCAAAGTTCTGAAAGAAAAATACCAAACAAGGAAAATATCTGTTAAACAGTTTGAGTGGGTAAGATAAGATGTATTCCAGTTAACTGCTATGGTAAATCAATTTTTTCAGGTATGTTAACTTAGAATTTTGTAACGCTTTATCAATTGATATTAAACTTTAATGAACTTCCCATATTTTGTTTTAAACTTTATTTCAACTTTATTTATTTCACGACGATTAACAAACAAGTTCTACAACTTATATTAATGCTCTACAACTTAATGCTTCTCGATTTATTATTTCACGACGATCACACTTCTCGTCGGCTCCAGAGTTTTGGCGTGAAGGGGATTGATGTGGGAGGAAACCGGAGTACCCGGAGGAAACCCACGTGTCCGAGTGGGCGACCACAATACCCTCTCACATACAACCACTGTCGATTCGGAGGATCGAACTCGGGTCGCAGCGGTGAGAAGCGAGTGCGTTAACCACTACGCTACCCGGACACCCCTATATTTTGTTTTGTTGTCAGAGTCATATACAAATGGTTGAAGAAAATATACATAAGATCATACAGAAGAGATTTTAGACTGCAGTGGTTTAGAATATCCAATATATGATACACTGGTATATGTAACCGTATACATTGTCTTATTCTAAGTGGGGGGGGGGGGGGGGGGGGGGGGGGGACTCCGATTCTTGAAATTTTCACGATTTCAAAAATTATGTTTAGACAATTATGTATTGACATATAAAATGTTTTGGGACTGCCCTTAGTACTGGAGAATCCCACGAACATTTAAATGGTTAATAAGTAGAGAGTAGAAATCGTTCTACGTCACGAGTGCGTTACGTAATATGTTTACATTAAACGAGATGGTGGCTTAGGTGTTCCATGTTTTGAAAGATGACGTAACATTTGCCTACTTTTAATGATTACAAAATAAATCTCGTAAAATTTTTAATTGTCTTTGTTATTGAATTCTGCTCGTTATGAAAGGGATTCTGTCTCATAATAAGTGTTTAAATACCCAGCACGGACCTCCGATTTGAGAGTCTTTCAGTATCTGAGCAACACCCTCTTATTTTTCATTTGTAGCATTTGACATTGGTCATTAATACCGCTGATACATACTGTCTAATACTATATTTAAAGATTTTTAAATTTCAACAAAGTTCACCAGATCACGAAAATTGGGCATACCCATATATCCTATCAAGAATACAAAATTAAGAGTTGGACAAACACGGACCCCTGGACACACCATAGGTGGGACAAGGTGCCAAGGACGAGTAAGCATCCCCTGTTAATTTATTAAACCTGATCTTGCTTTCTTGCAAGGCGTCAACCTTTTCAAACACTATGTTGTTGTCAAGTTAGTATTTACATGGTGAATGGCTGTACCCCTTATAAGAGCAACTTTTAAAAATATATGTAATTACTAGGGGAAAATGCTATAATCTGAATTCTTGTGAATCCGATACATTTTTAAAGAACTTAATTAATTTGTAAAATGATTTTAAAAAGATTATTCTGCATTTTGAGTGTGTGCTTGGATGCTTTGACATCGATTTGTATTGATAACATTGATGATCAAAGTTTGAAAACATTGTTTCGCACTGATATAAGTTTTCATCTTACATTTATATTATGAACTTGTTTAAAGTGATATAGTTAGATATCGTTTGTATATTCACCACCAATTGTATATACACCAGCAATTTTGTGATTCTTTTTAGTATTACAATGAGAAACTCATTGTCAAAACTTGTTTTGCATTGGCGCATTGTCCTATTTTTGCTTATACTTTATGTAGATGTCAAAAATGAAATTATTGAATTATTTTAATATACAGCGCATGCATACACATATTTGTAATCTTTTTTTCATTTTCCAATTTTGATTGCCAGATTTGAAATCCATGTGTAACAAACACTGAGATACTGTGCCGTTTTGTTTACATTACATGTACGTAGCAGTGAAAGATGAAGATATCAATGCTGTTTGATGTATGTTTGTGTTTTAACTTCGTGCTGAACATTACTTAATTAGATAACAATGTCAACACAGAGTAATTATGTGCCTTTTTGTATTTATGTTCATTTCTATCAGGAAAATTTTATATTACCGTGAAGGTTTACATGACGTTTATTTGATTATGCAATGGTTAACACCAACATTAACCTATTGAAATTTGTGTTTTAGCATATTTGTTTTTCCAATATTTCTATCTTAAGTCCAAATATTCACGACAAAACAGATTTATATTTGGTAAACATATTCAGGCAGGCTCAAATAATGTTACATTGTGAGTACACTATGCCAAAATAGTGGAATAGTAGTCAGAGTTTAAGTGAAGAGCGCACACTTTTATTCTTTGTCGTACTACTCCGTTTTGTACTAACTGATCATAAAATTCGTATATGTAACATCAATAATTTCTAATGTTGCTTTTTAAAAGTGTATATCTGGATTTCAATACAACTTGTACTACTGTGATCTATGTATTTGTTGGTGTCTGCTCTGAAATCTGTTCAACTGAATTATATAACTCACGATATGGAGAGGTAGTAAACTTGCTATCATTCACCCCGACTGCGCAGTGTAGCATGTCATTATAAAACTCCAGTTTTCAGTACTTTTAGTACTCTGATTCTTTGTATGAATTTTGATTATAAATTATATTGTTTAACATCCCGCTCGAGAGTCTTTCACTCATATGGAGACGTCACCATTGCCGGTGAAGGGCTGCAAAAATTTAGGCCTATGCTCGGCGCTTATGGACTTTGAGTAGGAGAATCTTAAAGTGCCACACCTGCTGTAACACGGGGCCTCGGGTTTTGCAGTCTCATCCGAAGGCTTGCCCATTTAGTCACCTCTTACGACAAGCTAGGGGTGTTGAGGATCTATTCTAACAACCCGGATCCCCAGGGCGCGTTTGATTATAAAATATCATTCAATACATAAGTAAGCAGTTGTAAAGAGTAACCTCCCAATTGCGTGAAATTGAATCCTAATATAAAATAAATTAATTAATCATTGATAAAACGATAGGTGTTTATTTCTTGTTCCGTTTCAAGTACAGTTGAACTTGGGTATCTCGAACACCAATATCTAAACACCATGGATATATCGATATGATTCGAAATTCCCAACCAATTATTCTCTAAGTATTTACTTTCGTTATATCGAATCCTCGGATATATCGAAATTATGTCTTGGTCCAATCCAGTTCGAGATCAAGAGGTTTGACTAAAAAGGCCAAGATTACTAACAGTATTCAGTCTCGTAGTTCCCATAGAAAATACAAATCAGAGAGATGAGCAAACAGGGACCCCTGGACATACCAGGGGTGGTATCAGGTGCCTAGGTAGAGTAAGCATCTCCTGTCAACCGGTCAAATCCGCCGTGAGCCCTACATCCCGATCAGGTAAATGGAGCAATCCGCAGTCAGAATCAGTGTGCCAAGAACGGCATATCAATTGGTATGAAACACGTCAGACAGCATTTGACTTAATGGTAAGTTGTACTGGCAAACAAGATCGTTATAACGACCGTAAAATTTGCGAAATGTTGACTTTAGACGAGACTGTACAAAACCCTGTAACGGCAACTTTTTTCTCCAGTAGCCTGCCTCGGTTTAAAAACTGATCATATACAGAACAAGCTCTTGCGTATCGAATCATTTCGCAGATATAAATACCATATGCAGGTAATGATGGAATTTTGCCACATAAGTAAGGGGAGTTGACGATGGAGAAATTGAAATCATCCCGTTTGTCATACAGTTGAGTTGTTAATTTGTCGCCAGCATCCGTATAATAATAATAATAATAATGATAATAATACAATATTTATATAGCACCCTTTTCATACATTTGTATGCTCAAAGGTGCTTTACAGTACATAAAACATTTAAATAAAACATTGGAATAAAATGATATAAACATAAGATACAATAAATATGCTAAATAAGTATAAAACATCAGTTTCAGGGCATATTAAAGTAAAGATGATGAGATAATGTTGATGATAATTTTTTTAGATGAATTAAAACTATACTGGACAAAAAAAGTTAAGGATCATAATTTTAACCTAAAAAATTTTTATTAACCAAATAATTATTTTGACAAATTTTAACATGTATAGATTCTCCACTGTGTCCTTAACACAATAGATTTACCTGGTTTCATATTGACGTCATAAGTGCACGATTTTTGCGCCCAAACACAAGCAAGGGGTCAAAATCAAAGTGTGCCAACGTGTATATTGAAATTGAAAAATTGTGATTTTCATTTTATTGTGGGTATTTATTGCTCTAATCGACTCTTAGGTGAACAATTATTGACATTAAAAGCCATGAGGCGCCATTTAACTGCTCTGGAAGCTGGTCAGGCAGTAGGTATGCTTCAAGCTGGCCAAGTCCAGAGAACTGTCTCTAGACATTCTAATGTGTCCCAAAATGTGATTTCAAGGTTGTGGAATCGTTTTAGGCAGACAGGTAATGTTTCTGAGAGACCGAGATCAGGTCGTCCAAGGTCCACAACCGCTCGCCAGGATCGCTATATGTCACTTATGGCTCGTAGACACAGGTTTCAGAGTGCTGACCAAATCAATACTGACTTTCATGCAGCAAGAGGGGTGCGCATAACACCACAAACTCTCAGACAGAGACTTCATGCTGCTAATCTTCGGGCTCATCGACCTGCTGTTCGTCCCATTTTGAGGAGAAGACATCGTGTAGCACGACTCAATTGGGCTCATAATCACATAAACTGGCAACTGCGTCATTGGACGCCTGTTCTTTTCACAGACGAGTCACGGTTCTGCGTGGACTTTCATGACGGTCGTAGGCGTGTATGGCGCATGCGTGGAGAGCGGTACGCTGATTGCTGTGTAGCAGAGCATGATCGTTTTGGAGGTGGCTCTGTGATGATTTGGGCCGGAATCAGTATTGGTGGATGTACTGACTTGCACGTGATTAATGGCAATCTTTCCGGTGCAATTTACAGGGACGAGATACTGCATCCAATTGTGAGACCTTATGCGGGAGCTAGACGCAACGACTTTGTGTTAATGGATGATAATGCTCGTCCCCACATAGCACGTATAGTGACAGACTACCTTGCTACAGAGACAATTGAACGTATGGATTGGTCAAGTTGTTCTCCGGATTTAAATCCAATAGAACATGCCTGGGACATGTTGCAGCAAGCTGTTTCCAGACGCCCTGTAAAAACAGGTTTAAAATGTATTGTTCGATTGTCGTTGAACATTTTAAGTATATATTTAACATAATTTATTTGGTTTTGTTATGAATAAAATAATTCTGAAATCATGATCCTTAACTTTTTTTGTCCAGTATATATATAAAAAAAACCCCATCTCAACTTGATGGAGGCTAGTTACTGAAAACCTGATGAGAAACAAAATGTGTTTTCAATGATTTCTTGAAGACACACAGTAATCCATATCAATATAACGGATGCAATTTTCGTTCAATAATACTTCCTCATAACTTGATCATGAATTATAAGGGTAGATTATATACATCATATATACATATATATCATTTTAACAATACTTTGACAATTAATAAAGCAATATTCCAGTGTGAATTTATCACCCCTTACCATTGCAAAATCAGACAGTTATCCGTATAATGCTGTAACATAGTCCTAATATAGACTGGAAATTGTCTGACAGTGTATAATGGCGACAAAATGGCACGTGGATCACCATATTGACGTTTTTCATCAACTTTTGAATATCTATTGGAAAACGGAGAGGTGAAATGTTCTTTTATTGACAATGATTTCGTACTTTAAGTCACAATGTTACTTTTCACACATTTATATTTAACAAGAGATATATTGCAAAGTTATGTGGTGCACATCGGGGGATAAGGAAAGTATTATACCAGTAGACAATAAAGCTGTAACATTAGCTCATAGCGATATAAGGAGTGGTAGTACGCACAGAACAGACACTGGTATAGTTAGATACACAGGTATAGTTAGAGACACTGGTATAGTTAGAGACACTGGTATAGTTAGAGACACTGGTATAGTTAGAGACACTGGCATAGTTAGACACACTGACATACATAGCTAGAGACCCTGACATACGTAGTAAGAAACACTGACATACTTAGAGATACTGGCATACTTAGAGATACTGGCATACTTGGAGACACTGGCATAGTTAGAGGCACTGGTATAGTTAGAGACACTGGCATAGATAGAGACACCGTAATACATAGATAGAAACACTGGCATAGTTAGAGACACTGGCATAGTTAGAGACACTGGTATAGTTAGAGACACTGGTATAGTTAGAGACACTGGCATAGTTAGAGACACTGGCATAGTTAGAGACACTGGCATAGTTAGAGACACTGGCATAGTTAGAGACACTGGCATAGTTAGACACACTGGCATAGTTAGACACACTGACATACATAGCTAGAGACCCTGACATACGTAGTAAGAAACACTGACATACTTAGAGATACTGGCATACTTAGAGATACTGGCATACTTGGAGACACTGGTATAGTTAGAGACACTGGAATAGTTAGAAACACTGGTATAGTTAGAGACACTTACATACATAGTTAGAGACACTGACATAGTTTGATATATTGGTATAGTTAGAGACACTGGAATAGTTAGAAACACTGGTATAGTTGCAGCACAAATGTAATTAGTTAAAGACACCGGTGTAGTTTGTCAGTGTGTTTGTGTTTATAGATATTTTAATCAGGTTATATACTTTTAATCATCTTTGTTTTTATCATGTATGTATGATACTCGTATGTGTGTATATTATTAATGTAGCAATGAAGTTTGTTCCTCGTTAGTGTTACCTCTGATGTATGATGATACTTTCTTATCACGTGATCCGTGCCCTGGTATCCTTGTCTAGGTAAGGTAATGTCAGCAGCCATTTTATCCTGGCAGTGGGAATATATATTCAGGTGTTAGATCTTGGATCCACCTACTTGTGGTTCAGGTTATTGGATCTCGTTGTTTGTTGTTCATTGTGTTTCTATGTCACGTGACTGGGTAAAAATAAAGAGAAAGGGTGCACGAGAGAGAGAGAGAGAGAGAGAGAGAGAGAGAGAGAGAGAGAGAGATGTTCACATATTACCGATATTCACGATATCTATCAGATGTTAAACCCCTTTACTGTCCATTACTTCACAATATCTAAAACTGATAGATGTCATATCCCCATACTGTCCATTACGTCACAATATCTGTATCTTGACAGATGTCAAACTCATATACTGTTTATTACATCGAGATATCTGAAAAATGATAGATGTGAAACTCCTCCGATACGATACAATATCTGAGAACTGACCAGTGTAAAGATCACACTCTATCCATTGCATCACGATATCTGAAAACTATCAGTCGTTGAAGTCTCATACCGCCCATTATGTCACGATATCTGATATATATCAAATTAGGATACTGTCCAACATGTCACGACAACTAAGTGAATAAATGTCAAACGCCAACATTATCCATTACATCACGATGTCTGATAACTGATCGATGAAAAATTCCCAAGGTTTTATCCTACATTAAGATATTACTACCCATTTCTTCGTAGAGGAAGTTTTGAGGATGTGGATGGGGGTAGGGGAGATGTGGGGCGATATCCTTCTAGGATTACAATATCTCGAAATAAATGCGAGCATAAATTATTGATTACAGACTACTATTTATATTTTTGGATTTTGAAACTATTAGAAATTCATAGCAAAACATAAAAAAAAATATTTTTGATAAAAAATCATTCCTAATAAAAAAAAGGGGAAGATTGTTTGTTTGTTTATTTGTTTGTTTTACCTCCCGTCGAGAATTTTTCACTCATATTAAGACGTCACCAGAAGTAGGTGAAGTACCACAAATTTAGACCTATGCTTAGCGCTCAGGGCCGTAGCAGTGAGTGTTCTGTAACTTGCTAACGCCCACCGTGACACGGGACCCCGTTTTTAAGGTCATATCAGAAAGACCCACGATTCTCACTTCTGAATGCCGAGCGTTTGGGGATAACGAAGATTGATCAACCATAATTCCTTAAAAAACTATATACATTACAAAGGATGTATTAGTAATATCAAAAGAAATGACCTACAGGAGAGAACGATTTTCCGGAAAAATTCACTTTTGAAAATCAATGTTAAATTTTTCAAAATTTGCGTTTTGAACCTAAAATTTCGCATTAGCAATTTTAAATTAATTTTCAAAGTTGGTTAAAATATCATTTTCTCAGTAGCAAGGCCTATTTTTGCACGAAATTTGGCCTGGAAGTCCTTCAGGACAGGCCTGTCCCCAATAAAAACTATAGTATTTTGATCTAAGGAATAATTTAAAATAGGATTTTTTAGGGACACCCTTGGGGTCGAAAGTTACCAAAAAAAAAAAAAACCACCCAAAAAACCAACCAAATAAACAAAAAAAAAAAAAACAAAAAAAAAAAAAAAAAAAAAAAACCCCTACAAAAATGTGAAAACCTATTTCTATCATCGTGGTTGATATTTATGCCGTTTATATTCATAGTTAGTATAGCTCAGATGGTTAGACCACAGACGCTCACAATCAACATTTTTAGTGTCCTGTTTCGAATCCACCTGTTAGAACACGTTTACTGTTTTAAATGTTTCGCCTGTTTAAACACAATTTTAATTTTGTTGCTTGTGTATTTTACTTCAATTTTCTTCCTTAAATGCACGTTTGCTCTTAGTGTAAAAGACATTTATGAGAATGCAGATCATAAATTCTCCGTAACTAAAAGCAATCAACCGGAACTATACCTCAGTGTAAACACACTTTTTTCGAGGACAAGAATCATTCTCTCTGTGTTACTCGATACAAGTATCTCGAAAAAAAATCATGCCGAGCAAAAATAGCTGCGTTTGCCTTTTAAGAACATCACTGGGAATTAGTACTGTTGTGGGAGAGATACTGCAGAGTAAATGCAGTCCATTCCTTGGGGAAAATGTGTGCATTGGTGATATTGTATGCAAAAAATGCAGGAGGAAGGTTTACAGATTAGAAAAGTGTGGGGTTGGGTCATTAAAGGTCTTATGTCCCGTTGCCATTATCCAGGCATTACTCAGGTAAGGACCCTCATACAATGGTAGTATCTGAAAATACTGAGGGGTTGTCAAAAAATACACTGTTCATGAAAGTGATAAAACCTTTTGCAAAAATTCATCTACCTCTGCAAGCGTCAATCTTCCTGTTATTTCTGTTGGACAAACTAAGACGATGTGCACCATGTGTCGCAAAGAATCAGATAACGACTGTGAAATGGTTTCTTCTATCTCTACAAGTTACGTGTATTGACTAGAACTGAAGCGATGTATGGGCACCAAACTACGTGCAGGTCGACAGGAACGAAAATTAATTAGCTTTTTGTAAAGACTGAAACCAATACCAGCCCTATAGGTCAACGATATATTTACAAAGAAGTGTTTCTTTAAAGCAGGGCAAACACGGACCCCTGGACAAACCAGAGATAGGATCAGGTACCTAGAAGGAGTAAGCATCCTCTGTTGACCGGTTACACCCGCCATATTCCCTGTCTCTTGATTAGGTAAATGGAGTAATCCCTAGTAAAATTGGTATGTAAATAAAGGTCTAACAATTGGTATTATAGAAGTCAATCAGCATTCGACGTTATGACAGGTTTTTTTTGTAAATTAGATTGAAATAACGACAATTATAGAATTTGCGAAATGCTGACTTTAAACAAGACTTTTGACACCCATGTAACAATGTATTGATCAGTAACTATCTTGAATTAATTTTAGGAGTTTTCTACTATTGAAAACTTTTATACCTGTAGAAAAGGGAAATACTCTTTTTTTGGGTCAAAACGGAAAGTTTTCTTCTACATCTTGATGAATATCTAACTTCTTTTCTATCCATAATTCCACGATATTGTAAAACCGATAGAGGTCAACACTTCTATTCTTTGCCATATGACGTTATCTGAAATCTGATATATATATATATATATATATATATATATATATATATATATATATATATACACCAAGTTTTATATTATCCGTTGCATCCAGAAAACGGGCAGATATTAAATTTTGATATTTCCGTCATATCACCATATCTGAAATTAAACATATATCAAACTTTTATATTGTCCTTCTCATCACAATACGAGAAATTAAACAAATATCACATTCTTCTACTGTCCGTCATATCACAATGTCTGACATTTAACGGATATCAAATTCTTTAACTGTTCGTCCCATCCCTACATCTAAATTCTGACAGAGAACAATCACTTCTACTGTCTACATTGCGATATCTGACATTATGCAGATACCAAACACTTGAACTGTTGCTCACAACAAGATAGTTTCCAACATTTTTGACTTGAGCGTCACTGGCGAGATTTTACTTGTTGAAATGCGCATCTGGTGCATCAAAATTGGTACCGTTTATGTTTTATAACTATATATTGATGTAGAAGTCGTATTTTGATCACCGTCAACGAGTACTAGGATACCAAACTTGCCTATTAAACTTTATTCATTGATGAGACCCATTAATGTGACTTGTTGAAAAATGAATAATGTATGCATTTAAAGCAGGTGGAAAATTGGGCGACAGATAATAATGCTTTTGATAAAAAGATAATCTTTAAATGCAAGATATAAGTAAGATATCTTTAAACGATAGATGTCTTTGCATTTTATTTTTGAAATGAATTTGACATTTCTGCCTTGAGAAACAATATATCACTTCGCGAATACATGAAATGGTATTTAATAATATAACAGTATCTAGTATCTAGCATGAAGGGACGACATGGCTCATGTAAACGAACATCTATGATATGAAGAATTATAACTTGCCTTCAGCATGAAGCGTGTTTACTGTTGCTCATAATTGGAACAAAAATGTGACAAAAGTACAAATTTTCTTCTTATTGTCAATTATCATGTTGAAACACTGACATGGGGGCAATAATATGACTTATTTAAGGAATGTATGCCTTATGTAATTTTCGTAGAGATTGACGTCAAATTTGCACTCATACGCCATTGAAAGAAAACTCGATGTTAGAAAACGGATTCAGTATCTCACCTTTCCATGATTCCCCTTGATTTGAAAATGTAGTACTGTTGATGGCAGTAAGAAGCTTGATTTGAAAATACTTCGAACCATTCTTGGAGAATTCCGTATAATTCTACAGCACAACAAATCTTTGTGTCATAATCACCCAAACGAAAAACTTCATTTAGACGTGTAGATGCTGTTTTTAGTCCGTAGCGTTTTATGTGTTAAACGTCTTCAGAAATATAGTGCTTTTCCGCAATAAATCTTTTATAACAATAAAACTTTCATGTTTTCCAAAGTGACCAGGTATTGAATTACGAAACGCTGTCTAGATAAAAGCAAAGGTTATTTGGCAAATGCGAGGAAATTCTATCTCCATTGAACATATATTTCTAACTTTTATACTGGTATGGGCATCTTATCTTTAATGAAGAGTTAGGGGTCTGAGAAATATTCAAAATGTTTCTACCAGACGCCTGTCAACTGTGGAACTTTGATACCGTATATTATATTTTCGTCACGATATCTTAAAACTGGTGTCATATTCCTACACTGCACATTACGTCACGATATCTGACACATTACAGATATCAAACTCATATCCTATTCATTATGAAACGATTTATGAAATCTGTTAGATGTTGGAACTCCTATACTCTCCATTACGGTACGCCACGATATCTGAAAACCGATAGATGTGAAACTTCTCCAAGATATCAGGATATCTTCAAACTGATAAATGTTAAAACTCATTTCTTGTCCAATCCCTCAGAATATCTGAACGTTTATAGATGTCGAGGTCTTATACTGTCCATAACGTCAGGATATATATCAAAGTAGGATACTGTCCGTCATGTCACGATAACTAAGTGACTAAATGTCGAATTCCAACATTATCCTTCACATCACGATATCTGAAAACTGAAATACGAAAAACTAAATGATTTTATCATACTTTTAGATATCAAACACGACCCCTAGAAACCCTAGAAGGAGGATCAGGTACCTAGTGTAAGTAAGCATCCCCTGTTGACCGGTAACACCCGTCGATACCCAATTATCTCCATTAGGTAAAGTAAAATAAGTGTTTAGAGAAAGCTCTAACAACTGGTACATGTATTAAACAAGTCAGGCAGCATTCGACCTAATGACAGATGGTATTTGTAAATTAGATCATTATAAAGAAAATGTGAAGATAACGAACAGTGATTAATTTCATAACTCCTTTAAGGAATACAAAATGAAGAGTTTGGTAAACACGGAATCCTGGGTATACTAGAGATTGGATCAGAGGCCTAGGAGGAGTAAACATCCCATGTGGAGCAGTCATACTCGTCATGAGCCCTTTATCTTGACGTAAACTGAGCAATCCGTTGTAACAATCAGTGTGTAAAGGACGGCCTAACAATTGATATGAAATTCGTCAGACAGCTTTTGAATTAATGATTGGTGATTGATTGCTTGTTGTTTCCCGCCACACTCAACAATTTTTCAATTATCTGGTGGCGTCCAGTTTTTTGTAGGTGGAGGAGAGAACCAAGATACAATGTACCCGGGAAGACACCACCGACCATCCGAAAGTAAACTGGCAAACTCTCACATATATCGGTGCGAGCGAGAATCGAACCTGCGCCGACTAGAGGTGAGAGGCCTTGTGATTTTGAGCGCAATGCTCTAACAACTCGGCCACGGAGGCCCCTAATGATTTTTGTTTGTTTGTTTGTTTTATTTATAGTCGCCTGAGCAATTTTTCAGCTATCCGGCGACTGTGGCCCCTAATGACAGGTTGCATTTGCAAACAATAGAATTTGCGAAAGGATAACTTTTAACGACACTGTTGAAACACCAATAACATCAATATCTTTCTCAGTAGCCATTTCAATTAAAAATCTGATCACACGGAGAACATGCTTGTGCGCATCAATGTAAAAAAAATTCTCCAATTAGAGTTTTCTATAATTGCAGAAAAAATTCACCTGTGAAAGAGAAATATTCATTTTCTTATCATAAAAATAAAGGCTTTCTTCTACAGTTTCATCAATATCTCAACCGCTATTCTATCGATAATTTCACGATATCTGAAAATCGATAGATGTCAAACTTCTCTATTCTGTGTCACATTACGATATTTGAAATCTGATGTATGTCATAATTTTATATCCCGATATTTGAATATTAAACTCTTCTATTAACCGTCACAGCACGATATCTGTAATCAAACTCTCCAGTTGTCCATCTCATCACGATATCTGTAATCAAACTGATAAGAAACATGTCACAGCAGGTGTGGCACGGTAATGATCCCTCCCTGCTCAAAGGCCCTGAGCGCCAAGCATATGCCTAAATTTTGCAGCCCTTCACCGGCAATGTTGATTTCTCCATATGAGTGAAAAATTCTCGAGTGAGACGTTAAACAATATATAATCAATCAGTCAATCTCAATACCTTAATCTGGCAGATATATAACTCATCAACTGTCCGTCACATTGCGATCTGTAAATTCTGACAGTTAGCAAACTATTACACTGTGCACATTACAATATCTAATATTAAATATATATCATATTCGTTTGTTTGTTTGTTTTGATGTTTTCCGCCACACTCAACAATTTTTCAGTTATCTGGTGGCGTCCAGGTTTTGTTGGGGGAGGAGAGAACCCAGATACGATGAACCCGATAAGAGACCACTGAACTTCCGAAAGTAAAATGGCAAACTCTCTCACATTTTTCGGCGCGAGCGAGAATCGAACCCGCGCCCACTAGAGGTGAGAGGCCTTGTGATTTTGAGCGCGATGCTCTAACCACTCGGCCACGGAGGCCCCTATCATATTCGTCAACTATCCTTTATATTGCAACATCTAAATTCTGACAGATATGAAACTCGTCAACTGTCCGTCAGATCAAGATTTTGAAAACAGATTGATATCGAACTTTTCTATTTTGTTCACAGTACCTGTAGTAGAATACCAAACTTGCATATAACACTTTTTTTCTATTCATTACAACCCTTAGTGTGGCTTGTTGGAAATGAATGCTCTATGCATTTAAATCAGATGAGTAGTTGGGCGAGCGATAATAAAGCCTTTGATAAAAATCTACTTTTAAATGGAAGGTAACTTTAAACGATAGGTATAGTTGCTTTTCATATTTTTGGTTGGTTGCATATTGTTTAGCATCCGCTCGAGATTTTTTCACTCATATCGAGACGTCATCATTGCCTTTACTCGGCCTTTGAAAAAGGAGTGATCTTTATCGTGTCGCATCTGCCGTGACACGGGGCCTCGTTTTTTATGGTCTTATCCGAAAAACTGTCCCATTTAGTTGCCTCTTACGACAAGCAAGGGGCATTCGCAATATTCTGACACGGAATCCCATGGGACTTTTTATTTTTAGAATAAATATGACATTTTCTGCCTTATCAAATGATCTAGCACTTCTAGAGTACAAGAGAATGAATATATTTGATGGTATAACAGTGTCTTGTGTAAAAGCGCGACATAGCTCATATAAACGAACACCCTATAAAATAATATCTTGTCCTCAGCATGAAAGATATAAATGTTTACTGTTGCTCATAATTAGAACAAAAAAGTGAGAAATATACAAATTTGCTTCTTATTCTCAATTATCACATTGAAAAACTGCCACGGGGTGCAATAACATGACTTATTTAAGGACGTTATGCCTTATGTAATCTTCCCAGAGATTGACGACAAATTTGCACTCAAATGACATTGAAAGAAGGCTTGTTGTTAGAAACCAGACTCAATGTCTAACTTTTCCATCATTCCCCTTGATCTGAAATGTATTACTGTTGACTGCAGCACGAAGTTTGATTTGAAGGTACTTCAAATCATTCATGGAGAATTTCGTATAGTTCTACAGCACATCAAATTGTGGTGTCATATTCACTCGAACGAAAATCGTCATTTACAAGTGTTGATGTTTCATTTCAATTTAGTCTGCAGATTTTTATGTGCAAAACATTTCCTGAAATATAGTATTTTTCCGTAATCAATCTTATGCCATGATAAAGGGACTTATTTTATTACAAAAAAAAATATCATGTTTTCCAAAATATCATGTTTTTCAAAATGAACAAGGTTTCAAAGTCACAAGACATTGTCTAGACAAACGCAAAGTTTTTTGACAAAAGCGAAATATGCTATCTTCCTTGAACATATATATCTAACTTTTGGATCGGTATGGACTTCGTATCTTCCTTTAACGAAAAGTTAGCGGCCTGAGAAATAGTTTATATATTTCTATTAGACGCCTGTCAAATATGCCACTTTGATACCGTATATTTACGTCACGATATCTAACAATTGATAGATGTCATATCCCAATACTGTCCATTACGTCACGATATCTGAAACATGACAGATGTCACTCACTGTCCATTACGAACCGATATCTGAAAACTGTCAGATGTGGAACTTCTACAGTCTCCAATACGTCACGATGAAAAGGCTAAGATAACTAATTATTCAACCTCGTAATTCCTGTAGAAAATACAAATCAGAGATATGGTCAAATGCGGACCCCTGATCATACCAGAGGTGGGATCAGGTGTTTAGGAGGAGTAAGCATCCCCTGTCGACAGGTCACACACGCCCTGACATCACGATCAGGTAAACGGAGCAATCCATAGTCAGAATCAGATATCTGAAAACTGATCGATGTGAAACATTTCAAAGATGTCATGATATCGTAACACTAATATTAATTCCAATATTCTCTATCACCCTCGCGTTACCATTTAATTTTTCAAAAAAGAAATGTGATATTTTCTGCCTTATCAAATCATCTAGCAGTTCGCGAGTACAACAAAAATAAAGATATTTGATGATATAACAGTGTCTAGTGTAAAATCGCGACATAGCTCGTATAAAGAAACACCATATAAAATGAAGAATTATATCTTGCCTTCAGCATGAAGCATATTTACTGTTGCTCATAATTAGAACAAAAAAGTGAGAAAAGTATAAATTCGCTTTTCATTGTCAATTATGTTGAAAAACTGCCAGGGGGTGCAATAACATAACGTATTTCAGACATTTATGCCTTATGTAATTTTGTGGCAAAGTCGCACTCCTACAGCATTGAAAGAAGTTTCATTACTGCTCATAATAAGAGGGGCGAATCTTCAATATGTATACACTGTGCTAAGTTTGTATAATATTGTTTGGATACTTTTTGAGTTACAGATTACACAAATTTAAGTCACCGTCGGTGACGCAGGTAAAGACCTAACATCTCACTATTCCATGATTCCCCTTTATTTCAAAATCTAACACTGTGGATTTTATTTAGAAGTTTGAATTAAAATTTCATATAATTCTTCTGCAGAACAAATAATTTAGTGTGTCATATTCCCTCAGACGAAAAACTTCATTTAGACGTGTTCATGTTGCAGTGGGAAAATTTCTCATTCAAATTTAGTGTGCAGCTTTTCTTAAACATCTTCAAATATATTGAGCTTGTCCGTAATGAAAAGCCTAAGATAACGAACAGTACTCAATCTCGTAATTTCTCTAGAAAATACAAATCAGAGAGATCGAGAATCAGGGATGAAGAAGCACGATATAAATCTTATGCCCCGATGAAGTAACTTACTTCATCAATAACTTTCATGTTTTCCAAATGAAAGTAAAATAATAATAATAATAATAATAATAATAATAACAAATTAAGGTCTTTTTACGCATTCCAGGGGAACAACGATTCAATAAATGAGGCTGACAGACACCGTACTGGAGACTCCAGTCCGGTTCATCGCGGGATATCAGAGTGGTGTTACGTACAAATGAAATAAAACAAAAGAAATCACTATAATGACAACTAAAACATAACATCTTTTATTACTGTGAAGTAGTATCATTTATCAATCCAACAATGAGTTCAGAAGCATACATCTCACAGAATGCTTATTACAACTGTATTTTAAACGAACTTGACTTTAATTCTACATAGCTTTATATCGCAAGTCCCCTTGCTAAAAAAAAAACATCACGCGTCTATTTTAAATACATTAATATCTCTGTCATTGGGACGAATAATATGATCTCTACTGGCTTCCAAAAGTTCACCAAAACCTATACAAACAGCAATATATTCCTGGATCCAGGAAATGTGCTACCAGATCCCTATCTTTTAAACATCCAAAGACCTTTCAGAAAATTTGAAATCCCAAAACTTTCCCCTAACCAACAGCATCAAAACGTATGGCTTTACAATGCTTTACACAAAACCATTTCTCACAAAAATTAGGCTATTTGGCGTCATAGACAGCTACTTCATCATTAAAAATGGAACATGAAGTATTCGTATCTTGTGATCTGTTACTCAATAAATACTTTGTTAAATCTACACACAAATACTCTGAAGTTGATATTAAGATGATGGAGTCCCTCTTTAACAATATGTACGTGGCCTTTGGTTGTGTATTGTTTAATATACCATTCAAGATTTTTTCACAAATGAAGACGTCACCATTGCCTACATTTTGCAGCCCTCCACCGTCAATGATGATGTCTCCACATGAGTGAAATATTCTTTAGCGGGACTCAAACAATACCAACCAACCTACAGAAAAAGAAACCCACAAAACACAGCAGAGTCACACACACACACACACACACACACACACACACACACACACACACACACAATACACACATACACACACACACAGCAGAGTCACACACACACACACACACACACACACACACACCACACACACACACACACACATATTCCTTTTAACATACCAGACGTTTAAACTATTGTTATTTCTTCAACTTTATCTATTTCTCTAATATGTCAATCATTAGCATCATTTTCAAAACTCTCTTTACTGTATCAGATATCTATAAGATACCCCTTGCTTTAGTTTCAACTTCCCAAATGGTTTCGATATAGTACACTGTGACTCTGAATTTTAACCCCTCTAGACATTCCCGTCCCTTGCATACAATCACTGTTGTTGATAATCCTATAGTGCCGAAAGTCATACAGACACGAGATCTTTGTGTGATAGGATTTACATAGATAAAATGCGGAAGTAAGTTCTTAACTAAAGGGTCTAAATTTCTAGGTGTTCGTAGTGAACATTACAACTTGTATATACAGCTAGTCGTTGTGACACAGGCAACTTCATTAAACCTAGCGACGTTTAACCTTAATTTTTCATGTATATTACCCTACTTCAAAGATTTTAGATGCAAGATATTTTGATATCTGTGTTTTTTAAAAATATGTTCATGACGAAACTTTGCCCTTTTTTAAATCACCGTGACGCAGATATTACATATTCTACTTGTACGTAATAACGTTTTATTTAGTAACAAATAAAATCAGCAACTGAAGAGAATACAAAGATTCAGGTATTAACTTACACACCCATATACATGTACTAATGATGTTTTAAACTATTTCCCTTGGTTTTATTCATGGGAAGAGTTGTAAAATGTTACATATACTTTACACATGCAAACATGTCACTCTGACTGGAATTTTGTATTCTGGAAAATGATTTAATTCAGCTTAGTATGCTGAGAGATTAGCGGACAAATAGCATTTAAAATTACATCATTTGCATACGACCTCCACACACACACACACACACACACACACATACACACACAAACACACACAGATATATATATATATATATATATATATATATATATATATATATATATATATATAAAATCCGTGAGTACCCGGGTCAGAATAGGTCCTCAGTACCCCTTACTTATCGTAAGAGGCGACTACATGGGGTGGTCCGCGAACACGGAGGTCCCGTGTCACAGAAGTTGTGGTACGATGAAGATCTCTCCCTCCTCAAAGGCCCCGAACCCCAGCATAGGAATACATTTCGCAACCATTCACCAGCAATGATGACGTCTCCATATAAGTGAAAAATTCTCGAACGGGACGTTAAAGAACATATAATAAATCAATAAATATATGTGTATGTGAGTGTGTGTGTGCGGATCCAGACTTTACTCAACATTTGGTCCACCCATGAAAACACCTCTTAGTATCTTTTAACATATGAAATTTCATTATTTCACTCCATGTTAACCCTGTTTTTCCAAAAACGTTCTAAGAAAGATCAACACTGTACACGTACATATACTATTTCTAACATTGTACTAGTGCATAGAAAGTAGGACACTGTACGTGTACTTCATTATATCACTGAATCTCTTTTCTATAAGCATAGTGAAATTTGCTGCATTTTTTGTTAAACTAGCAGAGGGCACGTTGTTTCAAATCGTTTGAGCACGTCCATCGCTCACATTCAAACTCATCATATGATTAGTCACATATTGCGTAAAATATCTTAAGATTATCGTGGGTGAGACTGTTAAAAACATCCACATATACGAACGGAAAACAATTGCCATTTTAATTTTATTTCCATAGATTTCATAACCTTTGTTGCTGATAGTGTCACAATTCTGAAAAAAAAAGAAATACCCTTTCCTTAAATGGATTTTTCTCATAAATAATTTTGCCTGTTTAATGAAATTAAATTAGTTGATAATGCAAAAAGGCCATCCTGCACTGAGTTAGGCAAAAAAAATGTTTGACAAATATTATAAGCGTGGTTCTAACCCCACCCACCTCCGCCTCCGTCTTCCCCAATGAATCCCTACATGACGTAACTGGTTAAGATGAAAGATGATTTCCATCATAATTGGATTTTTGTAAAAGACACAAGTCGGATACAGAAGATATTCAACATCGTTTCCTTAATACATATCATTGCTGTATACCGATATGATTTGTGCACATTCTACCTTTCATCCAATCCATTTCATTTATATTGATTAAATATTGTCAAATTTACATTGCTATCTATCACGTTTTCAACATTTCCAGTCAATTCCCCTCCTTTTCGAACACACTTAAAATATAACATCATCCTCATATACTGTTATATGTTGTCTTTCTCCCTCCTCTTCGAATAATAAAAAACACACCATCCTAAAAACAAGAAAAGCATTTATTTATATTGTAATATAATACTGTATCAAACATAAGGATTTCATGTTTTCTACTTTCATCTTATCGGTCACGGTAGCTTAGTGTTTTGATTCACAATTTTGCTTTAAATTAAGGAAGTATCACAGAGATAGCAACTGTCCCTTCACCGAGCATCCGACATTAAAAGTGAGAGTCGCGGGTCTTTTGTATATGTTCTTACTTGACCTTTAAAACAGTAAGCGTTAGCATCATAAATGATCCTCATTGCTACGTCTACACGCGCCGTGCATAGGTCATTTGTGTTTTTACCTAAAAACTGGTGACGTATAAGCAAAGATATCGAACAGTGACCAATCTCATAAATCTTATAAAGAATACGAAACTAAGAGCAGCGCATACACGGACCCCTGGACACACCAAAAATGGAGTTGACATTTCAGACACCATTCTATTTTTTGACGCGTTGCATTTCCTAATTATTATTCATCAGTACAACAATCATAGGATATGTGAAATGCTGACTTTACACGAGACTGAGGAAACCCATTTAACATCAACTTATTTGTCTGTAGTCTGCCTTGATTTTCAAAATTGATCATATGCAGAACATGCTTTTATGTATCGAATACGGAGAGAGACATAAACATCATATGCAGGTGATTATGGATTATTGCTACATGAATATGGGAATTATACTGAGAAGCTGAAACCGTCCGTTTATCATAGAGTTGAGCTGTTCGTTTGCTGTTGTCAATAAAATATACAAGCATGAATCAGATGTTGAAGATAGTGGTGTCTTATCTCCCAGAACACTGGGATGTATCGAATCGAACCGACATATAAATCAAAATGAATACACACCGTCGATGCATCTAATACTCGAAGATATTTTTACTTTTCATGTAAAAACATTTGAATAAATTTTTATCTTTAAGTATACAAAAATGATTTCAATTCATTTAGAAAACGTATGTATATACAAGGTGGTTGAATACCGAAATATGTTCAAAGGAAAGGTGATTACCAAACAACTAAAATAGATCACACCAACTTTAACTGCATAATACCGACTTTCAATTGAATTCAATCATATTTAAAGTATATTAAACTTTCTATCTATACCTACTCATCATGGAATTGCTCTGGAGTACTTTTTATATCTAGGAACTAATTACCTTTCATAAAACAAGTTTAACTGAATTCTGTGATTGGGTGGTGGGGATCCGAGTTTATTGATTGATTATATATTGTTTAACGTCCCGCTCGAGAATCTTTCACTCATATGGAAACGTCACCATTGCCGGTGAAGGGCTGCAAAATTTAGGCCTATGCTCGACCCCTCAAAGGCCATAAACGCCGAGCACATAACTAAATTGTGAAGCACTTCACCAGCAATGGTGACGTCTCCATATGAGTGAAAGATTCTCGAGAGGGACGTTAAACAATATATAATGAATACCATAGTATGCCGAGCGTGCTCACCAAACCTTATGCTGAAAGATGATTAATGTAGCCTGTTATTAATAGCTCATTGATGGAACAGTCTCCCAGAGTGCATTCCTTACTCCAAACCTTTCCAGTTTTCAAAAACAGCAGTTGAAAACCTATTACTATTGATTAGTTTTCAAATAACTGTTCAGATTCGTCAATCCTTTGATTTTGTATTGATTTTTTACTTGAGACTATTCATGTTTCATGTTATTGGTATAATGATTTATTCTTTTTTATGTCCATTTTGATTAATCTTAATGTAACTGCTAACCACCTTAGGGTGGTATTTTCATCATATAAGACATTATATCAATCATTATCGTATATTAGAAATATGCATTCAAGAGAAATGAGGGGGCCTCCGTGGCCGAGTGGTTGAATTCTGCGCTCAAAATCACAAGGCCTCTCACCTCTAGCCGGTGCGGGTTCGAACCTCGCTAGGCGCCGATATATGTGAGCAAGTTTACCAATTTACTTTCGGAAGGTCGGTGATCTTTTCCCGGGTATATTGTATTGGGTTCTCTCTTCCACCAATAAAAATTGGAAAATTGTTAAGGGTGGCGGTAAACAACGATCAATAAATCAATTACGAGTATTGTCATTACTACAAAAGTCGGGTTCGAAACGTTTTAAATCTTCATACAGAACTCTTACTACGTATTCATATCATGGACCGGTCGCAGTAGCTCAGTCGTAGAGCGTTCTCTTCGCAACCGGGAAGTCGTGAGTTTGAGCCCCGCTCGTGGCATGGCGGCCACCTCCAACCTAAGATGTAATGATAGGAAGTGATTTCTCCTTTTCCAAACACTCAACATTTAGAAGTGAGAATCACTAGTCTTTCGGATATAATCTGAACAACGGAGGTCCCATTTCGAGGTATGCGTTGACACCTTAATGAATCCTCACTGTCACGGCCCTGAGCGCTAAGCATAGGTCTAACTCTTCACCACAACTGGTGATGTCTCAAATTCTCGACGGGACGTAAAACAAACAAACAACTATGCCATTGAAGTACGTTTCTCACTCATAACAAACAGATGTAATGGATCGCAGATAAACCATATGCATTAATTTATGCCTGCTAAAATATCCGACAGCATGTAATAAAAATATATTGCTGAAATTTTCTGCATTCACTTAAAATTGATGCAATAGATTTCCAACAAATCTGGATGGAATTTTGTCTGCTGATTGAACATAAAATTGTACATACAATACACTACCTTGATAAGTTGAGGAAGTCCAGTCCAGAAACTGTGGTTGGGGATAACTTTCATGCCACTATTTTTCTTAATGAAGATTTGGAACAATATTCCTCCAATGAGATAAACAGCGACCAGGCAAAAAAATCTAATAATGATAAAACATCATTCTGACGGTATACAATGTATAGAAGTTTTTTTTAAATTAAACATTTTCATCACAGTTATGTTCCTAGTATAGAAACACAAATTCAAATTCGGATATGAGAACTAATCAATGAAAGATTCAAGTACAGAACAAATTCTGGCGTCAGAACTTATCTATCACAAAGTCATGTTCGAAGAACTTGTCAACCATAAATTCATGTATAAAAATGCATCAGCTGCCAATTCGCGTTCCCATGGAGATCAGGGTTAGGGTACGACTTCATCACTTCTGTTTTGTAAAAGGCGACTAAATTGGGCGATCCTTCGGATGAGACCCCTCTACCACCCAAAGAAAAACCAACAACTGAGATCCCGTGTTACAGCAGGTATGGCACAATAAAGATTGTTTGTTGCTTTCCGCCACACTCAACAATTTTGCAGTTATCTGGTGGCGTCCTGTCGTGCCTGGGGGCCTCCGTGGCCGAGTGGTTAGAGCATCGCGCTTAAAATCACAAGGCCTCTCACATCGATTCGCGCTCGCGCCGATACATGTGAGAAAGTTTGCCAGTTTATTTTCGGAAGGTCGGTTGTCTCTTACCAGGTACATTGTATCTGGGCTCTCTCCTCCATTTACAAAGACTGGACGCCACCAGATATCTGAAATATTGTAGTCCAGGCATTCTATGGACAAAATTGGCCGAAGGTAGGCGGAAAACAACAAACAATCAATCATTTAAAAAACCTGTGTTCTATATGCTTAACATGTAGTTCTTCCCAAACGATAAGAATGGACGAAAATATGATAGTTTTATAATTACATCGTTGATTTTGATATATTATGACATTGTCAGATACCATAGAATACGCTCGCTTAGCGTGATGCAAATATTCAGAAACTCTGAATATACATCATTACAAACAGGTCGATAAAAACAATTATAGCATGAATTATGTCTATATATTAATAGAAATGGGAAATTATATTAGTTTCTAGGGTATCCAATTTAGATAGATTTTGGCCACAAAATGCGCTAGCGACCGTGATTACATAGGAGCCCAGGTTACATTTTTTATTGGGATGACAGTCTTGAATACATGCAGTTTTAAACTTATTTTAAATTGATACAGGGTATTGTGAAATTATTTTCTTAATGATTATTATAGAACGAAATGTTTGTTCGTGTACAAGAGGAGCATTTCCGGTATGTGGAGACGAGGATGCAGAAGATTAAGGTATGATTGTTCGAGAGGTAATTAACTGTTCAAATATGGAGGAAACTAATTACTTTTCTACATCTTTGAAACACTACCTACTGCCAGTGTGTGTTCACGTAGGAAAAGTTCACAATCTTTTGGATTATACCAACACCTATATATGTGTACTTTATGATCAATATTCTGTTGTAAGACCGATATGTCAAAATTGTAAAATCGATGGGTTAGATGATTGATTGATTGTTGTTGTTTTTCGCCACACTCAACAATTTTTCAGTTATCTGGTGGCGTCCAGTTTTTTTGTAGGTGGAGGAGAGAACCCAGATACAATGTACCCGGGAAGAGACCACCGACCTTCCGAAAGTAAACTGGCAAACTTTTTCACATATATCGGCGCGAGCAAGAATCGAACCCGCGCCGGCTAGAGGTGAGAGACCTTGTGATTTTAAGCGCAATGCTCTAACCACTCGGCCACGGAGCCCCCATGGGTTAGATGAACAGAAGATAAATATTACAATATGTTGCATTTGTATTTTAAGGTATGTGCGTTTGTTGACACTGTATACGTATTTAATTTCGTTGAGACAAAATTCCTTGTTTTTGTAGAGAACATGACTTTGTGTGGATTAATTTTCGTTGTTTGTGATCAATTAAAAATTACACACACACACACACACACACACACACACACACACACACACACACACACATATATATATATATATATATATATGATTACCAACTACATCTGCAATCCTAACTTGCGTAAAGAGCGTTCCACGCCACTGATATACCATATCGTCGACGAGGCGTCTCGTCATCGTCACCAATTGAGAAACAAACCCCTACTCTGTGATTTTTTTAAGCTTGGGTCATTAATTTGTTTTACTAAAGCCATTATAATAATATGTTGGAAGATTTGATCATGTATTCCGATTGTCAATAAAATTCGTAACGAAAGCCGGCGTACCGGTGAATACAAAGCTCATGTCCTTGCCATGCTCGATGTTCCATGGGCACATGAGAACAAAGTTTCCTCGACCTGCTACAAAATGTCCATATTCAAACAATGTTTAACACAATCAACCCCCCCCCCCCCCCACCTCCCGGCTGGACGGAAGAACATCATCCACGTGACCGTACATTGTACAAATAACGGTAAATTGAAATCTATTGCGAAAAACAATTTCATGGCGTAGTATGCAAATCGAGTATCAATCACCCAAAAGAAGTTACGGACATTGATATAGCATGCTGGTGGATCTATCAATGTCTTAGAACTGACTAACAGGTGATTTTCTCCCGGCGGCAAAGGTAGACGCGCTGTCTGCATGAGCGGTTAGATCTACCTGCATTTATTATTATCATTATTATAAAATGAGCTGTACTGTTTCGATAGTAATCATTCTAAACTCCTTTGAGCCTTTTAAATGGCATCTGTGTGTGGGGTGTTTTTTATCGAGTTGATTAATTGTATATTTACGCAACAATGTGTACGTACGACTACTCATAAAGATTACAATGGTGAAGATTACGGTAGTGGCGGAATATATGATCTATATATCTCTTATAATGAAATAAATATTTTTTGATATTAAAATATTGGTGTGGATTTAGTTTTTTCCCTAGATACCAAAGTAACGAAATTCAATCCGTCACGAAATTAAATGCGTCTACAATATGTATCTTTAACTTTTGCAATGAAAAGGTTAAGATGACTAACATTATTCAATCTCGTAATTCCTATAGAGAATACAAATCAGAGAGATGGGCAAACACGGACCCCTGGTCATACGAGAGGTGGGATCAGGTGCCTAGGAGGAGTAAGCATCCCCTGTCGACCGGTCACACCCGTCATGAGCCCTACATTCCGATCAGGTAAGCGTACAATCTGTAGGCAGAATCAGTGTGCCAAGAACGGCCTAACAATTGGTATGAAACACATCAGACAGCATTTGACTTAATGGTAAGTTGTACTGGTAAACTAGATCGTTCTAACGACCATAAGATTTGCGAAATGCTGACTTTAGACGAGACTGTACAAACCCCTGTAACATCAACTTCTTTGTCAGTAGCCCGCCTCGATTTAAAAACTGATCATACGCAGAACAACCCTTGCGTATCGAATCAGTTGGGAGATATAAACACCCGGTGATGATGGAATATTGCCATATAAATAAGGGAAGTTGATGGAGAAATCCCGTTTGTCATAAAATTGAATTGTTAGTTTGCCGCCGGCATCTATTTTCAGTAAAATATCTAAGTACGAGGGGCCTCCGTGGCCGAGTGGTTAGAGCATCGGGCTCAAAATCACAAAGCCTCTCACCTCTGTCGGCGCGTGTTCGAATCTCGGCCGCGGCGTTATGTGAGCAAGTTTGCCAGTTTACTTGCGGAAGGTCGGTGGTCTCTTCCCAGGCACATTGTGTCTGGGTTCTCTCCTCCACCTACAAAAACTGGACGCCACTAGATAACTGAAAAATTGTTGAGTGTGGCGGAAAGCAATAAATAATCAATCAATCAATCAATCTAAGTACGAAACAAACGTGGAGGACTCTGTGGTGTCTTTTATTTCAAGCTCACTGTGATATATGAATGAAAATGATCATTGTTAATAGACAAAACGTCGTCGATATATCTAAATGTCAAATTGAAGTCCACAGCAAGGGATGTTTTCTTCTTGTGGAGAAGCTTTTGAATGAATTCTGCTTCGTAAGAATATAAAAATAGGTCAGCTAACAAAGGAGCACAATTCGTGCCCATGGGAATTCCAACAGACTGTTGGAAGACCGGATCACCAAAGACTACGAAAATATTGTCAATGAAGAACTCTAGCATCTTTTTAATATCAACTTCAGAGTACTTGTGCGTGGGGTCAGAGTGGTGTTTAACAAAATAATTTTTGGGATGACCAATCACTAAATATGAATATTTCCTTTTACCATTTTGTTCACGAAACAACTGTCTATGATGTCAAAAAGTCTAGTCGTTAATTTATCGTGAGGTATGGTGGTGTAAAGAGTTGTAAAATGATACGTTTTAATGTTGTGAATTCGAGAAAAGTTTGGTAATTTCAAACTCAATAAAAGTTCTTTTTTAATTTTTAAGAATCCACATTGTATTAACACCACTTCTGGCATATATAGTGGCACAGTAAGTTTGAAGTTTCTCTTTCACAGAAGTTAATATTTTCGTATAGGTCGCCTCTTTTCATTTTACATCACTCCTAAATTTTCACATTTTTTTTTAATTTTAAAATTATAAAATCGCTCGCTCGCCCCATTTTTTTCTGTCTAAATTGCTGTGGCCTAACATGTTGAATATGAATATGAATTACTACTCACATAATTATTAGAATGGTCCCTGCAGACAATCCACTGTCTTCCCTTGGGCATGCGTATTTGCTTTTGAAAATCAATATCTGCAGAACGAATAAAATATCTTATGAATCCGTATATACATGTAAGCTCTGATGGTCAAGTTAAAAGAGGTTGCCATTATTTTATATCTGAATTATATACCCATGCTAACTCAATAGTGTTAGTTACGTGGGGATCCAAGATAGAATATGTCATCAGTGTCCCTTGCTTGTTGTAAATGGCGATTAAATGCTGTAGGAGAAGTACCACAAATTTAGACATGTGCTTTGCTCTGAGGGCCGTAGCAGTGAGGATTCTTTAACGTGCCAACGCCTGCCGCGACAAGATACCTCCATTTGTAAAGGTCATATCAGAAAAACCCGCGGTTCTCACTTCCAAATACCTAGCGTTTGGCGAAAGAGCAATCATTACCTATTTTAAGATCTTGGGTTTGATGCGGCCATGACACGAGCGGGGCTCGACCTCAGGACATCTCAGTTACAAAGCAAATGCTCTAACCAATGAGCTACGGCGACAGGTGTATTATCAGGACGAAAAACAAACAAAAATGGACAGGAGTGATGGCATCCCTAAATGAACTATTAATATACGTACGTAATTTCCTTGAGCTGTCTCTCCCATTGGCTGAAAAACATCCGGGCCTTGGTCACAATACAGAAGCAGCGTTGTCGTTCTGAAATGATCAGTGATACATGACACCTCGTGACCATGGTTCACAAAGACGTGTAAACTGATCATGAAGTATAATTTAAAAGCAGGTTATAATAAGGCCACATAAAATTGATTCTTTGGTTCTCGGACAAATTTGCTCAAAAACAGACGAGGGATGGAGGCATTTTTTATATTCGGATTTATGGGAAAATTTGATGTTTCTGGAGTGTTTTTTAAAACTGAGTTATGATGATAATAGTGCTAGATGATTTATATGGATGACATTTATGGGCAATAGGGGCATATTATCTGTATTTTTTAAAGAGCATAAACAGTTGATTGCAATATCAATTTAAATTTCAGCTGGACAAACTGTCCACCGTACCAAAACTTCAGATGGATCTTCCAAGGTTTTGGTGGTCTCGGACCTCCGGTCCACCGTTAGTGTCGAACCCTGCTGAATAGACTATTACAACCGATTCATTCAGAACTCACAAAGGGGCAAGAGAATATTTTAATGGAAAATTCAAAATGAATGCGGATTTCTTTTCCCGGATACGTAAGCACATCACAAACTTTACTACTTTATTGACAATTGGATACAATTGGCAGTGCGGCAACCTCAGAACGGATGAGTACTGGCCTGAGAACCGTGATTTCAGTTTTATATGGCATAAAATTCACTCCACTCACAAATAAGTGTAGTGCTATAGTTTAAACCAAGAGGAATCATTATGTAGGGGTGATCAGGTTTTGCCTCGTTCTTAAGACTAGTTTTTCTCTCTATCGTGATGTCTCCATATGAGTGAAAAATTCTCGAGCGGGACATTAAACGATATATAATCAATCAATCAAAGAAACGATACGCGTTGAGCTCGTAGCTACATGGTAGTCTTTGCTGTGGTCACGATATGCATTTTGTGCATCACTGCAGGATAAAGAGTTAATGTTGAAGTCATACTTTAATTAAGGTATCTTTTAGTCAACAAAATTAGTAGCGACAGTTTTGTGCAGAAGGTACTGAAACGACTTTACAAGACATATAAGTATGGAGTTTTTACTTGTCTAGACACGACTCCCCTTATCACATCAAGCCCACTTGAATCCGCAAAAATAGTCTTGAATCCATACATCACTGTACTCTCTTTTTGAATTTCATGCGCGCAAATGAAATAAATTGAATTGGAAATAAACGCAGTAGAAATTGACAACTATAATGTTTACTAAATTTTAAGTAGGCTTGAATTAAAATTATCTATCGAGAGATTATACAAATCTAATCTAACGCTAAAATTAACGCTAGCTTCAATACCCAATTAAATGTTTACATTACAGTAATTTTTGGGCAAAAAAGCATTAAAATTTGTATTTACATTCATCTCACAGACACGCATGTACTTTTTTGAAACCCATATCAGAATAGACCGCGCTTTGCGCGGCCTGTAATAACCCACTATATACCGAATAGCTCACTGTAAATGTTTTAGCCCACTTTAAACTGTATAGCTCACTGTATACCGAATAGCTCACTGTAAACTGTATCAATAGCCCACTGTACACCGAATAGTTCAATGTACACTGTATAACTCACTGTATAGCCCACTGTACACCGAATAGTCCACTGTGCACCGTATAACTCACTGTACACCGAATAGTTCAATGTTCACTGTATTTTGATAACGCACTGTACACTGTATAACTCACTGTAAATCTTATAGCTTACTGTACACCGAATAGTTCACTGTACACTGTATAACTCACTGTAAATCTTATAGCTTACTGTACACCGAATAGTTCACTGTACACTGTATTTTAATAGCACACTGTACACCTACTCAGTTGTCTGATATGGAAGGGAATTACTGCCGCAATTTTATACATCTTTCTTGCATTCTTAATTCTAATTTTGATTTTACTATAGGGCATTTTCAATTCCATATAACCTTATCCTTATCAAATCCCAATTTCCAGTCTTAATTCTAAAGTTTATTTTGCTATATGACATTCTTAATTCCAAGTCACATTATTATATTTCAGTTTTCTTCTTGCTATCGTCTTGCTTCATTCTTACATCTTTGATAATATTGTATATGATATTCTTAATTCCATCTCACCTCCTTGCATTCTGCATTCGTTACAGTTTACAGTTTAATTCATAATTTAGATTTTGCAACCTGACATTCTTAATTTTATCGAGACTCAATCCGTGATTCCGCTTTCCGTGTTAATCCCATTATGCTTCATCGCAGAGGTCATTTTATGTCTCATTGTGCCAGAGGGCATTGCATTCGCTCTACAACAACTACCCCCCCCCCCCCCCCCCCCCCCCCTGATACGAAATTGAAAGTTTGAGAACTCGTATCCAGAATGTTTAGTAACGATAAAATTTTCCTTCACATATGCTTGTATTCTAACCTAATGTAGGTAGGTTACTTCTCATGGAGACGTTGTACCAGGATACGACTTCTCCCATCTTCGCAAGCCAGTGTCCGATTCATTTACTTTTCATGAGAGTAAGCGAATCGGACTCTTGGGTTACAATGTTGGACTTCTTTCGGAGAATTCGCACCCAAATGACTGAGGTGTCCTGGTTAATCGGGTCATCTGGGGTATGTTTCTATAAAAGGCATACGGCCAGCGGTAAGCTTAATCCGAACTGAACTAAACCTGAAAATCGGATATAAAAGTTCTGTTACACATTAATGTAGACCTCATCTTAAGTAGCCTGCGAATGGGTAGGTATAAGTTCTTAGTCTTCAATTTCTGTGTGTATGTTTTTCGCCCCCACTTGTTTTCGTGCATTAACCCTTTCCATCGTTTTTTTTTCAGCATTAACGTCCCAGGTCCCGCAGGTGACAGATGCAGAGTTCTCTCTCTCTCTCTCTCTGTATGTGTGTGTTTGTGTGTGTGTGTGTTTAGATACTTCATGACGCCAGGAAGTGGTACAAGGGATTTTTTTTCTTCGAATTATAACATTGCGTATCGTTTATATTTAAATATAAAACATAAACGGTACCAGTTTTATGCACAAGATGCATATTTCGACAAATAATGTCTCTTCAGTGATGCTCAAGTAAATAATGTTGGAAATCCGATATAAGAACAAACTTGGAAGAGCTGAAAGAACCAAACAAATACCAAATACTGGAGCAAATTCCGGCTATGGATCAGAGCTAGGCACGAGGAAGATATCCCTTAATTTTGAAATGAATTTGTTAACGTTATCACAGCAAATTTATATCCGTATTTTCATGCTAGTACCGATGTACTTAGCAACTGGCTGGTGAAAACCCTCGGGGACTAACAGTCCACCAACAGACGCATCGATCCAGTGATTGTGATATTTAAATATATACGGTACCAATTTTGATGCACCAGATGCGCATGTAATATTTGATATGTAACATGTAATAATTTTAGGCAGGTAGCTTTTTTCTCAAAGTCGGGAGAGGGTGGTTGTTACACCGAAACCTTCAAGAAAACCTAATATTACTCAATCGCTCATTCGGATGAGGGTGTCGGCTTAAACAAGCTTCTCTTCATCAGTGCAATCTTATATTTTTACTCTCACTTTATGACTGTCATGAAAAATCAGAGAGAGAGAGAGATAGAGAGAGAGAGAGAGAGAGAGAGGGGGGGGGGGGGCTGGGGGTAAGCGGTCAATAAATGAAAATTCTTGAAGACAAATTCTATTGCACCGTATTCTAATTGACAATCGCGTCAGGATTAGGGTTGATGTACTTCGATATATTTTTGTCTGTGACAGAGATTAAAAGTATTGATTCACCTCACCTAATCTTAGTCTCTAAGCTAATAGATGATAGAATTTCATAAGATAGCGAATGAAATACATTCAAACATTCAGCTCGACCTGCGTCTATCAACCACCAAAATTGATTTCCTTGACGTAACGATCTCAACAACAGACGGAATCCTAACTACCGACTTGTACTGCAAAAATACGGACAAACATATGTACCTTAAGAAAAGCTCCAACCACCCCAAATCTACAAACAAATCTATTCCCTTTGAACTTGGACTCCGTTCACGTAGAATTTGTTCCACAGAAGAAAAATACCGAATTCAACGACGGAAAATAAAGAACAATTTGCGAAAACGCGGTTATTCTGATAACGATGTGGAAAAAGAACTTGGAAAAAGTAGATAAACTCGATCGATCGAACCTCTTAAAGTACAATGACAAGGTAGAGTAATCATGTTCCTCTCGTGATAAACTATTCTAAAGGACTTCCTAATGTCCATAAGATTTTAAAAAAACCGTCAAAAATTCTAGAAAACTCTGACCGATTCACAAGTGCTTTTAAGGATATGCTCATCGTGGCCTTTAGAAGAGACAAAAAGAAGAGACAAAAAGAAGAACAAAAAGAAGAGACAAAAAGAAGAGACATTAAGAAGAGATATTAAGAAGAGACAAAAAGAAGAGACATTAAGAAGAGACAAAAAGAAGAGACAAAAAGAAGAGACATTAAGAAGAGACATTAAGAAGAGACATTAAGAAGAGACGTTAAGAAGAGACATTAAGAAGAGACATTAAGAAGAGACAAAAAGAAGAGACAAAAAGAAGAACAAAACGAAGAGACAAAAAGAAGAGACATTAAGAAGAGACATTAAGGAGAGACATTAAGAAGAGACATTAAGGAGAGACATTAAGAAGAGACAAAAAAGAGGAGACATTAAGAAGAGACAAAAAGAAGAACAAAAAAGAAGAGACATTTAGAAGAGACATTAAGAAGAGACAAAAAGAAGAGACAAAAAGAAGAGATATTAAGAAGAGACATTAAAAAGAGACAAAAAGAAGAGACAAAAAGAAGAGACAAAAAGAAGAGACATTAAGAAGAGACAAAAAGAAGAGACATTAAGAAGAGACAAAAAGAAGAACAAAAAAGAAGAGACAAAAAGAAGAGACATTAAGAAGAGACAAAAAGAAGAGACAAAAAAAAGAACAAAAAGAAGAGACAAAAAGAAGAGACAAAAAGAAGAACAAAAAGAAGAGACAAAAAGAAGAACAAAAAGAAGAGACATTAAGAAGAGACATTAAGAAGAGACATTAAGAAGAGACATTAAGAAGAGACATTAAGGAGAGACATTAAGAAGAGACAAAAAGAGGAGACATTAAGAAGAGACTAAAAGAAGAGACATTAAGAAGAGATATTAAGATGAGACAAAAAGAAGAGACATTAAGAAGAAACAAAAAGGAGAGACATTAAGAAGAGACATTAAGAATAGACAAAAAGAAGAGACATTAAGAAGAGACGAAAGGGAAAGACATTAAGAAGAGACATTAAGAAGAGACATTAAGGAGAGACATTAAGAAGAGACAAAAAGAAGAACATTAAGAAGAGACAAAAAGAAGAGACATTAAGAAGAGACATTAAGAAGAGACAAAAAGAGGAGACATTAAGAAGAGATATTAAGAAGAGAGAAAAAGAAGAGACATTAAGAAGAGACAAAAAGGAGAGACATTAAGGAGAGACATTAAGAAGAGACAAAAAGAAGAACATTAAGAAGAGACATTAAGAAGAGACAAAAAGAAGAGACATTAAGAAGAGACATTAAGAAGAGGCATTAAGAAGAGACAAAAAGAAGAGACATTAAGAAGAGACATTAAGAAGAGACATTAAGGAGAGACATTAAGAAGAGACAAAAAGAAGAGACATTAAGGAGAGACATTAAGAAGAGACATTAAGAAGAGACATTAAGGAGAGACATTAAGAAGGGACAAAAAGAAGAGACATTAAGAAGAGACATTAAGAAGAGACTAAAAGAAGAGACATCAAGAAGAGACATTAAGAAGAGACAAAAAGGAGAGACATTAAGGAGAGACATTAAGAAAGGACAAAAAGAAAAACATTAAGAAGAGACATTAAGAAGAGACAAAAAGAAGAGACATTAAGAAGAGACAAAAAGAAGAGACAAAAAAAGAGACATTAAGAAGAGATATTAAGAAGATACATTAAGAAGAGACATTAAGAAGAGACTAAAAGAAGAGACATGAAGAAGAGATATTAAGAAGAGACAAAAAGAAGAGACAAAAAGGAGAGACATTAAGAAGAGACAAAAAGAAGAGACATTAAGAAGAGACAAAAAGAAGAGACAAAAAAAAGAACAAAAAGAAGAGACAAAAAGAAGAGACAAAAAGAAGAACAAAAAGAAGAGACAAAAAGAAGAGACAAAAAGAAGAACAAAAAGAAGAGACAAAAAGAAGAGACATTAAGAAGAGACATTAAGAAGAGACAAAAAGAAGAACAAAAAAGAAGAGACAAAAAGAAGAGAGAAAAAGAAGAGACATTAAGAAGAGACAAAAAGAAGAGACAAAAAAAAGAACAAAAAGAAGAGACAAAAAGAAGAGACAAAAAGAAGAACAAAAAGAAGAGACAAAAAGACGAACAAAAAGAAGAGACATTAAGAAGAGACATTAAGAAGAGACATTAAGAAGAGACAAAAAGAGGAGACATTAAGAAGAGACTAAAAGAAGAGACATTAAGAAGAGATATTAAGAAGAGACAAAAAGAAGAGACATTAAGAAGAGACAAAAAGGAGAGACATTAAGGAGAGACATTAAGAAGAGACAAAAAGAAGAACATTAAGAAGAGACATTAAGAAGAGACAAAAAGAAGAGACAATAAGAAGAGACAAAAAGAAGAGACAATAAGAAGAGACATTAAGAAGAGACAATAAGAAGAGACAAAAAGAAGAGACATTAAGAAGAGGCATTAAGAAGAGACATTAAGGAGAGACATTAAGAAGAGACAAAAAGAAGAGACATTAATGAGAGACATTAAGAAGAGACATTAAGAAGAGACATTAAGGAGAGACATTAAGAAGAGACATTAAGAAGAGACATTAAGAAGAGACATTAAGAAGAGACTAAAAGAAGAGACATTAAGAAGAGACTAAAAGAAGAGACATTAAGAAGAGACAAAAAGGAGAGACATTAAGAAGAGACATTAACGAGAGACATTAAGAAGAGACATTAAGGAGAGACATTAAGAAGAGACAAAAAGAAGAACATTATGAAGAGACAAAAAGAAGAGACATTAAGAAGAGACATTAAGAAGAGAGAAAAAGAGAAGACATTAAGAAGAGACTAAAAGAAGAGACTTTAAGAAGAGATATTAAGAAGAGACAAAAAGAAGAGACATTAAGAAGAGACAAAAAGGAGAGACATTAAGGAGAGACATTAAGAAGAGACAAAAAGTAAAAAACATTAAGAAGAGACATTAAGAAGAGACAAAAAGAAGAGACATTAAGAAGAGACATTAAGAAGAGACAAAAAGAAGAGACAAAAAAAAAGAGACATTAAGAAGAGATATTAAGAAGATACATTAAGAAGAGACATTAAGAAGAGACTAAAAGAAGAGACATGAAGAAGAGATATTAAGAAGAGACAAAAAGAAGAGACATTAAGAAGAGACAAAAAGGAGAGACATTAAGAAGAGACAAAAAGAAGAGACATTAAGAAGAGACAAAAAGGAGAGACATTAAGAAGAGACATTAAGAAGAGACATTAAGGAGAGACATTAAGAAGAGACATTAAGGAGAGACATTAAGAAGAGACAAAAAGAAGAGACATTAAGAAGAGACATTAAGAAGAGACATTAAGAAGAGACATTAAGGAGAGACATTAAGAAGAGACAAAAAGAAGAGATATTAAGAAGAGACATTAAGAAGAGACAAAAAGAAGAACAATAAGAAGAGAGAAAAAGAAGAGACATTTAGAAGAGACATTAAGAACAGACAAAAAGAAGAGACATTAAGAAGAGACATTAAGAAGAGACATTAAGAAGAGACAAAAAGAAGAGACATTAAGAAGAGACATTAAGAAGAGACATTAAGGAGAGACATTAAGAAGAGACATTAAGGAGGGACATATAAGGAGAGACATTAAGGAGAGACATTAAGAGGAGACATTAAGAAGAGACATTAAGGAGAGACATTAAGAAGAGACATTAAGGAGAAACATTAAGAAGAGACATTAAGAAGAGACATTAAGGAGAGACATTAAGAAAAGACATTAAGGAGAGACATTAAGAAGAGACATTAAGAAGAGACATTAAGAAGAGACAAAAAGAAGAGACATTAAGAAGAGACATTAAGGAGAGACATTAAGAAGAGACATTAAGGAGAGACATTAAGAACTGACAGTAAGGAGAGACATTAAGAAGAGACATTAAGGAGAGACATTAAGAAGAGACATTAAGGAGAGACATTAAGGAGAGACATTAAGAAGAGACATTATGGAGAGACATTAAAAAGAGACATTAAGGAGAGACATTAAGAAGAGACATTAAGAAGAGACATTAAGGAGAGACATTAAGAAGAGACATTAAGGAGAGACATTAAGAAGAGACATTAAGGAGAGACATTAAGAAGAGACATTAAGGAGAGACATTAATAAGATACATTAAGAGACATTCTAGTACATAAGAAACATAATTTATTTTTCAAAAAAGAAAATTTGTGTGAACCACGTGGTGCTAAAAAGTGTATTTTATGTCAATATGTCATTACAACAAATCAATTCGAGGACTGTAACAGTAACAAATATCATATCAAAATTATATCGATTGTAAATCCAGCAATGTAGTTTATGGAGAGTTTTGCCAAAAAATGCAACAAAAATTGTATATGTGGGGGAATCTGGAGCAACTTTTTATCAAAGGCATGCTTTGAATTTGTCATTTATTAGACGAGAAACTGATGACCCTGTAGCTATTCATTTCTACACAGATTCTCACAGCATAAACGATTGTTTTACCAAAGGTATTGAAAAACTTTACAAAGATGAGATTTACCGCCGTTTTAGAGAAAATCTATGGAAGAAAAAATTTAACACTTACGTGCCACTCAGAATATACAAAAGAGATCATTTTTGTCTCTAAGAATCATGTCTGTTATGCAAAGAATTTTTTAATAATACATGTATGTACAAATATATATACTCTTAAACTGGTATTTTTACCTTTACATATATATATTTACGGCTTTAGCCTTTATAAGTATATAACATTATTGATAAATAATTGAATGTATCTGATGATTGTATTTCACTTCGTCTAAAATTAACTTCTTTGTGTACAGTCTTGGTACCTTATTTAATGTATATTTTTGAAATTGTACACATATCCATTTTGGGGGCTCTTGCCTTTTTCCATATGTTTTACCCGCAACATCAACTACGACGTTACGCTTCGTTTGTAATACTATTTGTGACGTCATTACTCTGTGTATGTAGTCTTGCGTTACATTGCTAAGATTAATACACACGACTGACGAAGACCGGTAACACGGTCGAAATATTTCAGACAAGCGTTTAGAGCGTTTATATATATATATATATATATATATATATATATATATATATATATATATATATATATATTATAATCAAAGATGTGAGAATGAAGCAAGACAAAAGCAAATAGAAATTGAAATACAATGTGACATGGAATCAAGGAAGTCATGTAGCAAAATAAAATTTAGAATTACGAATGGAAATTGAAAAGTTATAAGGTAACATAGAATTAAAAAATGTCATGTAGTAAAATCAACGTTAGAATTAAGAATACAAGAATTATGGCGGTAATTCCCTTTCATAATGTGTTGGGGTCCATTTTTTTTTTTTTTTTTTTTTGGAGGTGGTGGAGGAGAGAACCCAGATACATTCGGCGCGTCCTTGCGTCATAATTTTCCAGAAAATTGATCGCGTATTTTTAATCGTAAGTATCTGGCTTGATATTTCACCAGAAGTCGCACGTGGTGGGTTCACCAAAAGGGTAATTGGATATGAATAGTGCAACAACCCCCCACCCTAATATTTTTTTTCCGACTTGGGATGTACAAACTTATCAAAATATAATATTTCGTCTCTGTTACGTATTACATGTTTACATGTAGTGAAAATTGCGTATTCAGCTGTGATTGTAAGAAGAAATATAACGAGATTTTTAGTAGAGACAAAAAGTAATTTTCTGAATATTTAGAAAACAAAAAAAGTAAAAAAAAAAATTCAATTTCGATCCTAGATCACAAAAATAAATAAATAAATTTGGAATTTGGGGTTGCATAATCCATGCCCTATGAGCCGTTGGTTTAACATGAGTTTATCCTAACGAACTGTATGCCAATGTATATTAAATCCATTCTGATATATAGTTCAGTTACTATTCGGATTATCTGAAATTTTATCACACCGAATATATCAAGTAAGCATGGTTTCGATTTAATATAATTGCATTTGATGCAATTATGCTAGGGAGAGAAAGTGCTGAGTGGGGGGAGGGGGGCTATGGCTTCAAGTAGGCCCAGGCGAGAGTTAAGTATATATATATAAAAACACCAAATGTCCGTTTGATTGAGACTGATTGATTACTTGTTGTTATCCTCAGTCCAGGATTTTTTACTTTTCATATTTTGTAGATGGAGGAGAAATACGGTAGAGCCGGGAAGAGTCCTTATATCTTTTTGTTTGTGTGTGTATGTGTGTGTATATGTGTGCGTCTTTATATATATATATATATATATATATATATATATATATATATATATATATATATATATGTGTGTGTGTGTGTGTGTGTGTGTGTGTGTTTTTGTGTGAGACTGTGTGTATGTGTGTGTTTGTGTGTTTATGTGTATGTGTTGTGTGTGCGTTTTTATATATGTATATATATGTGTGTTTATGTGTGTATGTGTGTGTGTGTTAGTATGTGTGTGTGTGTGTTTATGTGTGTATATGTGTGTGTGTCTCAATATATATATGTGTGTGTTAATATGTGTGTGTGTTTATGTGTGTATGTGTTTGTGTGTATCTATGTGTGTATGTGTGCGTGTGGGTTTGAGAGTGTGTGTGTATGTCTGTGTGTATGTGTGTTTCTGTGTGTTTATGTGCGTGTGTATATGTGTGTGTATGTGTGTTTTCGTGTGTGTTTATTTGTGTGTGTTTTTTATGCGTGCATGTGTGTGTATGAGTGTGTGTGCTTGTGTGTGTCTTTATGTGTTTATGTGTGTGTGTGTTTATGTGTATGTGTGTTTATGCGTGTATGTGTGTGTATGAGTGTGTGTGTGTGTGTGTGTATGTATGTTAGAGTGTGTGTGTTTATGTGTGTGTGTGTATGTGTGTGTATCTGTGTTTATGTATGTGTATGTGCGTGTATATGAGTGTGTTTGTGGTGTGTATGTTTGTGTGCTTGTGCATGTATTTATGTGTGTATGTGTGTGCGTGTTTATATGTGTTTGTGTTTTTGTGTCTGTTTATGTGTGTGTGTGTTTGTGTGTGTGTTTATTTGTGTGTTGTTTTTATGCGTGTATGTGTGTGTTTAAGTGTGTGTTTGTGTGTGTGCTTATGTGTTTCTTTATGGGTTTATGTGTGTGTGTGTTTATGTGTGTGTGTATTTATGTTTGAATGTGTGTGTGTGTGTGTTTATGTGTGTGTGTGTTTAAGAGTGTATGTGTGTATATGAGTGTGTGTGTATATGTGTGTGTGCTTGTGTATGTGTGTGTGTGTTTGTGTGTGTGTGTGTGTGTGTTTGTGTGTGTGTGTGTGTTTGTGTGTGTGCTTGTGTGTGTATTTATGTGTTTATGTGTGTTTGTTTTTGTTTGTGTTTATGTGTGTGTGTGAGTATGTGTATGTGTGTGTGTGTATTTTCTGTACACACACACACACACACTCATACACACACTCATACACGCATAAAAACACACACATAAACACACACACATACACACACATACACACCAAACAATCATTCATACACACGCACATACACACACATAAACACACATACACACACATAAACACACACACTCTAACATACACACACACATTCATACACACACACATACACGCATAAACACACACACACATAAACACACACACATAAACACATAAAGACACACACACACACACACACACACACACACACACACAAACACTAGTACACATACACAGACATAAACACACGCACATACACACCTATACACACACACACACACACACACACTTAACACACACACACACTCTAACATACACACACACACACATACACACAAAAACACACACACACATAAACACATTCGCATAAACACATAAAGACACACACAAGCACACACACATACACACAAACACATACACACACACATACACGCATAAAAACAGACACACGTAAACACACACACATACACACATAAACACATATACACAAAAACACACAGATATATATATATATATATATATATATATATATTTATATAAACACGCACACAAAACCACACGCACAGATACACATACACATACACAAAACAGACACACAAACACATACATACACACACACACACTCACACACACACAAACACACACACACACACACACAAACACACACACACATAAACACAAACAAAAACAAAGACACATAAACACACACACATAGAAACATAAATACATAAATATATATATATATAAACTATGTACATAATAATTGATAAAAGTTCGACATCTTAGACAGCACTGGGTTGTATATTATTTAATATCCCGCTAAAAGATCTATCACTCATGAGACATCGCTATTGCCAGTGAAGAGGAAAGGCTGCTAAATTCAGGCCTATGCTCAGCACTTGCAGCCTTTGAGCAAGGGGGGGGGGGGGGGGGGGGCAAGGAACCTGCTGAAACTTCAATTGGGTTCGATATTCGCGTAATCAATTTCCGTATATAAACAAGCCATAAAATTAAAAAACAATTAAGAAAATTAAGTTCATTTGAGTGTTTATCATCAAGACAAAATTCTACAGTAGGACATTGACCATGATCGATGCGCGGGCGCGGACACGCGAACGCGCCGAATACAACTAGCCGATACAATGCACCTGGGAAGAGACCATCGACCTTCAGAGAGTAAACTAGCAAACTTTCTCAAATATATCGGCGCGAGCGAGAATGGAACCCGCGCCGACTAGAGGTGAGAGGCCTTGTAATTTTGAGCCCGATGCTCTAACCACTCGGGCACGGAGGTCCCCTCGAATCAGTTGAGCGATATAAACACTATATGCAGGTGACAGTGGAATATTGTGATAATGTGTATAATAATTGTTAGGTTTGAAGCGGCTATGGCACGAGCGGGGCTCGAACTCATGACCTCCCGAAGCGAATTCCCCACTACTAAGCTTCTGCGAGGGTATATTGATCAAGCATTGAAACCAAAGTGCCTCCTCAAAAGTTCCCTTGAATAGCGTTGGACCATGTTTACCTTTGTACTGACCGAGCATGAAAATAAACAATAAATGACGGGCTTCATACAGCTTCCTAAGTTAAGATTGAGGATGTATACAAGCAGTCACGTGCCCACATATATATATATATATAATTACCTCAGTTCATTGGTGACAGTATCGGCCTGGTACGTTATACTGTATATGTGGTTTGAATCGTCGTATGCAAATGCAGCACTGTCTTGGGAACCACAATTGTACTGCGTACTTGCGTGAGTTTGGCATACCTATATAATAAATAGCGGTTACAAACACTTCCAACACTATCATAATGTTAACATATTCATGTACAACCGCGAAAAGCACAATAAATAAAAGATGATAGTTTTCCCCACCTGGTTAGCTTGAACCAATAACTGTATTTATAGATATGTGGTTGTTTGGTTGCGTTGAGAATTTTTTTTTGATCATATTGAAACGTCACTAGCTGCAGGTGACGTCATCTTCGCAAGCCAAGGGTGTTCGGTCCTCGCCGCTCCCCACAAACCCTTGGCAGATTACGCCGCGAAAATTGTGGCCCGCAGTAGCGACACCTAGCTAACGTTCTGAATTTGAACTTTATAATCTAAAGAGTCTTTGAAGTAATATTAACGGCAGACCAATTACCCGCTACAGAAAATATAAACCAGGGACGAGAATGTCGCTAGCAACAAAACATGAAACATCAGCGTGGTAAAAGAAGTTCCAGTTAATTTTGTACCCGGCATACATAGTCATACTGTAAATCATGTTTATGACGCAAATCTTGCAATATGAGTGACTTTAAGTGCCTGAAATCATAGTCAATTTTCTCTTAGCTTGTTTAGTTTGTTGAAGCATACTGAGACAGATTGTCATTTTGACATGGGCTGTAATTCAGAAATTCTGACAGTTGTTTGAAAACTTTAGATAAAGCTAACAAAAATTACCCTACAATATTTCAGTGGTAGTTAACCTGCACACAACCGACAGAGTTCCATCGTAGAGATCGATCCCAAAACTTGTTCCTAAATATGACATGTGCTTGGCTTGTTGACACTCATATTCTTTTGAATGAAAGCTATCTGTTCATGGGTTCTAATGTCAAACCTTGGAACCAATGAAAACTGGGCCACAGTTTTCGTGGCGTAATCTGCCAAGGGTTTGTGGGGGAGCGGAGTGGACCCAAAACCCTTGCCTTGTGAAGAAAAGGTGAAGTAGGCTTATCACAAATTTAGACCTATGCTTAACGCTCAGGGCCGTAACAATGAAGGTCTTTAATATGCCAACGCCACCTGCCTCCATTTTTAAGGTCATATCCGAAAGGCCCGTGATTCTCGCTTCTAAACGCCGAGCGTTTTCGAAGGAGCAATCACTACCTATGTTACGGCTTGGGTGTGACGCGGCCATGGCACGAGCGGAGCTCGAACTCACGACCTCCCGATTACGAAGCAAACACTCTACCACTGAGCTACCGCTTATATAAATATAAAATATACACGGTACCAAGTTTGATGCAACAGATGCGCATTTCGACAAATAATGTCTCTTCAGTGATGCTCAAGTCAAAAATGTTGGAAATCCGAAATAAGAACGAACTTGGAAGAGATGAAAGAATCAAAAATAACAAATAGTGGAGCCAAATCCGGCAAAGGATCAAAGCTATGCATGCATATGATGCAATAGTACGTATTGTATGGCAGAAATTGGAGTGAAATTCTAACTGCATTGCTATAATTATTATGGGTTTTCAAAGTACATATGTGACATTTATCGTTACATGAAATTTACACAAGTCTGGCAAGCCCAAATATCATTTCTTTTTTCAAATATGTTTACCGGTCTTGACTTTGAAGCAAAAATAAAGAATAATGACGTACATTTCTGTCGATATAATTAGCATCATCACAAACTAGAAAACACGTTAAGGACGTGTAATATAGCATTTATTAAGCATTTTGAGAAGACGCATTTTTTCAATTAGTTAATAAAGCATAACCAGATGAAAGGATGATGCATTATTACTACAGGTATATAAAAGAAATGCCTGCGATAGATTCATTTCCAGAATTTATGACAGTTTACCGCAGCGTTTGTACACGATCCTTCAGAGAACGGTTCGCATGGGTTCCAAGAAAATAGATCCACTCCTCCACTGTCGATGACATCAAGATATCTAAAACAGTCACCATATATTAAGTATGACATTGTGACGCAAATATTGAAAATCAAACTTTTCATATAAAAAGGACAACAGCTATAACAGTCGTAGATAATAAAGTACTACTGGTAGTTTTTTGGGGGGTGGGGGTGTGTGTGTGTGTGTTTTTTGTTTATTTTTTGTTTGTTTGTTTTTTTTTGTTTTTTTTTGTTTTTTGTTTTTGTTTTTGTTTTGCGGCTGGGAGATTTTAGAATGTAGGATAAATATTTGTGAAAACTTTCTTCCCAGTTGTTATGTTTTATTATACAATTATTCATGTTCAGTGTTGCTGGGATGCTTCCCAGCTTTGCTTGAATTGTCATTTATTATTTTAAGAGATTAAATGACTGTAAACCACTCATTATTATTTCTACGCAACTGAGCAAAAACGAAAATGAAAGTAGAAAGTATTCTGAAGAAAATTAAAACCCCAACAAGACCCGATTAGGCAAACTAAAGACCTGTAGTTGGCAAGTTAACCTACTAAGCTGCCCAGCTAGGTAATTAAAAGGAATATACATGTTTTTTGGTTTTTTAAAAATTTTCATTCATGTTTCAAATCGAAGTTGGTCATAATGACGACATATTATTTCCCCTTAAGGAAAAATTATTAGGACCGAATATACATGTAGGTGCATTCCTTACCCGTTCTTGTTCATGGGGACTTCCCTTTTGTTGTACCGTTCTTAACCTACTAATTTTGACTAAGGATTACTCCGATTATCTGATTAAGATGAAAGGCATACAGCGGGTGTGACCGGTCAACAGGGAATGCTTACGCCTAGGTATCTGATCGTATCTCTGGTGTTTTCTGTGGTATGCGTTTGCTGTACTCTTAATTTTATATTCGTTATAGGATTTATGAATGATTGATTGATTGTTGTTTTCCGCCAGATTCAACAATTTTTTTCAGTTACTCTGGTGACGTCCAGTTGTTTTTTTATTGGTGGAAGAGAGAACCCAAATAAAATATACGCGGGAAGGGACCACCGACCTTCCGAAAGCAAACTGGCAAACTCATGATATTGACAACCGTCCGTTATCTTCACCTGAATCCCAGTCTTAAGAGTTATATTTCCCTATTGTTGTAAAGGTAGCCTCGTTCATTACAACTAAGCACGCAGCGTGCCTGTGAGACATTCAAAGGAAAACATGGGTCACGGATTACTAAATTTTAATTTCCGAAATCATATGCACCTCCTTCTTCACAACTACACAGTCACTCGATATATGTACTAAATGTTACCCAGGACCAAGAACTCAGCTCAAACAGCAAGACGTTGCAGACCGATGGAAACCCCTAACCTAATTGTGCTCTAATGTACGTTCTGACAACCAGGGATGATTTTCAGCTATTCGACTCATTTTAATATATACTGACGGACTTTAACAACGCAACACACTTTTTTTTTTAAATTTATTTATTGAAAACATTACATATAAAACTTTTATTGCAAAATTTACCCAACATACATCATATAGATTTTTAAAACTCATCTTTCGATTTACCTGTGTTCATTGTTTGCGTGTTGTGAGTAGCATCACACCAAATTTTCATGGCTTTTTTTTTCAAACACGTGGAAAGGTAATAGAGGAGTTTTTCGCGATAAAACAACTTTGTTGGTGAAAGCATAGACACCACTAACAGAAAAAAAATAAAAAAACAAGACTATGTCGCGCTTAAACAATGAAATGCGCAATCAGGCACTTGGTATGCTGCAAGCAGGCGTTAGTCAGCGAGAGGTTGCAAGGCGTTTTAATGTCCATCCTTGTACAGTTAGCCGGTTTTTGTCACGATTCCATTAGACAGGATCCCTAAATAATCGCCCCAGACCTGGTCAACCGTTTGTGACAACGCCACGGCAACAAGCATTCATACTGCAACGTCATCTGCGCAATAGGTTTACGACCGCTGCGACCAAGGAGAAGAATTCATTACAAGTCATTGATGGCCTATTCATCCTAGAACCGTTTCCAGAATTTTGAAGCGCCATGGGATCCGCTGCAGAAGACCTTATAAAGGGCTACAACTTAAACCGCATCACCGACGGTACAGATTGCAATGGGCAAGGCAGCATCTGACTCAACGTCAAAATTGGTCACATGTTGTGTTCTCAGAGAAGTCCATATTTAACGTTAGCAATGCAGACGGCAGATGTCGAGTTTACCGTCGTTTACATGAACGTTTTGTAGACAATTGTGTCCTCGAGCGCGACAGGTTTGGTGGGGGAGGCGTCACGATCTGGGGGTGCGAATAACTACAATTTTCGGTCACAATTGGTCGTTTTAAATGGAACCCTCACTGCTAGGAGTCTGTTTTAGCACCATTAATGCAGAAGCATAAGCAAGGAAATGGGTTAATTTTCCAACAGGACAATGCGCGCGCACATACGGCAAGATTGACGTAAAAATTTTTTTCAAACGAAAGCCAATGACGTCCTTGATTAGCCCTCTATGTTCCCAGACTTGAATCCAATCGATCATTTGTGGGACGAGCTGGGGAGACGTGTGCGCAGCCGCCAGCCTCAGAATCCGCAAGAATCAGGGTGAGCCTTGTTGGAGAAATGGCAGAATATTCCTCAGAGAACCATCCGAAACGTTTATCAATCAATGTCACGTCGCCTTCGTGTCGTCATCACTACTAATGGAGGTCATACCCGGCGTAAGTGAACACAACCACATTTTTGACGCACCCCTCATTGACATTCATTTCAATTGTAGCCTCTTTGTGAATAAAATGATGTTCTTTATTTTTTTTTTTTTTTTTTTTTTTTATAGTCGCCTGAGCAATTTTTCAGCTATCCGGCGACTGTCACTATTACCGGTGACGGGGCTGCAAATTTAGACCTATGCTTAGCACTAATGGCTTTTAGCAGTGAGGGTTCTTTTACGTGCCACACCTGCTGCGACACGGGACCTCCGTTTATAAGGTCCCATCCGAAAGACCCGTGACTCTCACTTCGTAATGCCGAGCTCTTGGCGAAGGAGCAATCACTACCTATTTTAACGTCTTAGGTTTGACGCGGCCGGCCCGAGCGGGGCTCGAACTCACGACCTTCCGTTCACGAGGCGAGAGCTCTACCACTGAGCCACCGTGATCGGTAAAATGATGTTCAAAATCAAAGAATAGTGTTTCGTTAACATGGTTCATAATTTTTCACGATGAATTTGTTTATTAGATACATGTACATGAACAAATTTATAATGTATATAATTATCAAGTGTTGCGTCAGTATACTATCAACCTCACGCGTAAGCACCATGCCGTTTTCAAAATGTATACATGTAGGCCTTCTATACTACTTACGCCCCGTGGGGATCAGGGTTAAAATAGGTCTTCAGTACCCCTTGCTTGTCGTAAGAGGCGACTAAATAGGGCGGTCCTTCGGATGAGACTGTAAAAACCGAGGCCCCGTGTCACAGCAGGTGTAACACGATAAAGATCCCTCCCTGCTCGAAGGCCATAAGCGCCGAGCATAAGCCTAAATTTCGCAGCCCTTCACAGGCAATGGTGACGTCTCAATATGTGTGAAATATTTCTCGAATGAGAAGTTAAACAATACACAGCCTATACTACTTGCAGTTTTAAAAGTGAATTAAAAATGTTTAGCTGTAATATTTAATTAAAGCATGGAGGCAGATGAATGCTACGACTGACGGGTATTGATAACAGCTTTATCTTTGCACAGTCTAGTTCATGTGATTGACTCATGTGACCTTATGGTGATATTATTATCAATATATAACCTCTACCGAAATCATCAGTTGTAAATTGAAAGCAAATGATCACCTTAGGGCAACTGTAACATCACAAAATGAAGAGTTATCGCTTGTGTTTGGTATGAAACATTGTTAACGTTTTCTCGTAAAGAGGACAAAAAATAGATAATACACAATTTTCAGCAATGTGAAAAACTGTTCTTTTGAAAATTAACATCATCTCAGCGATATATGCTACCAAGGGATGCAATATCGTGACAATAATTACCGCTTAAAGAGACAAAAAATTCTTTAGAGATGTCTGCAGAAAGCGCCATCAGGCGGCTTACAGCGGTGCCCACTTACAGTGCAGTACAGACATGTCAAACACTGAATCTACGCATTCTACGTATTATAAATATTGAAAATGTTAACTTTGATGCTAATGAATATCAAGGTTTAAATCTATTGTAAAAAAAAAATTTATTTTATTAGCCGTAAGGGAAATTAATTTCCGCAATGACATCCCTGACTTCCGGTTTGGTTAGCTCACTAAATATCATTAAATTTTATGACATACTAGCACTGTTTTGTTTTCTCTAAAAGTATTCATTTGTAGATTATTTACGTGTAGTGCATGTACTTCACAAACACCTGCAGCGTATAGTTCTTATGTGATGTATCAATCTGTCTGTTTAATTAACCTGAGTATTTCACAAAATATGCCAAAATGGATCTTACGAGCAAATGTTCCTTCAGATGTGGAAATTGCGCAAATTCGACATTTTATAACGAAGAGAATGGTGTCTGTTCTGCTGGATGTCAAGAACACTGGGATACCCATGTAGAATTGATTATTTCAGGAATGATAATCACTCGACATTTCTTAGGCTTAACCCTTCTTAAGCGCTTGGAAATGATTGGACATCACCTTTTAAAGCTCTGGGAGCATGCGCCAGTGATTATTAGGGATGGACAGTCTTTGATGCAACGACTACTATCGGGCCATTGCAATATTCAAACAAATAGGACTCTACAATAGGTATACTGGGGCTTCTTCGCACTTATTTGCGATTCTGTCTAAAAGTCAGTATCATACTTCAAGTATTTATTCTTTCTAAAATATTCTAGTGCTGTTATATAACAAGCAAATTTTTGGTGCCACGTTTTGAAACGCATACCGTAGGTTATGAAGATCACTGTGTTGGAAAAGAGCACGTGATTTAGATTGATTGATTGATTGATTGATTGATTAAATATTGTTTAACGTTCCGCTCGAGAATCTTTCACTCATATGGAGACGTCATCATTGCCGGTGAAGGGATGCAAAATTTAGGCCTATGCTCGGCGCTTATGGCCTTCGAGCAGGGAGGGATCTTTTACGTGCCACACCTGTTGTGACACGGGACCTCGGCTTTTGCGGACTCATCCGAAGGACCGCCCCATTTAGTCGCCTCTTACGACAAGCAAGGGGTACTGAGGATCTATTCTAACAACCCGGATCCCCACAGGGTCACGTGATTTAAAAGTTTGTAAATAAGTAGGCAGAGAAATCATCGGTCCAAGCAGCCTACCTATGATTTATAAGTAGTGGAGTATTAAAGATGGCTATATATAGACAGATTACATGATCAAGTGTTGATATGCATCAGATGATATGCCACATTATCAGTGTACTATACATTCAGGTATTCAGTGTATTTTATAAGAAAACGAAAGAGAGATGTGGTCTACGGGCTTTTTTGTATTAATCTTTCATTCACAATGTATTCTGATACAAAACAATTACGTACTAGCAGAAAAATGAAACTGTGTATACTTAAAAGTTAAAAAGAAACCATAAAAAGTACTCTTTAATCGCTCTTTATTCTTAAAGGCATGGTTTAATATACTAAACGCGTTTGAATACTAATATCGAGTTCGATTTCTGTAGTTTCGAGTCTAAGTGACAATTCATTGACAATATATAATGCATTGAAACAGAACAACATTGGTTTTTGGAAGACAATTTTGATTGAAAGATGTCTGGCATGATTTATAATGATCGTCTGCGAGCTGTTGGGATGCAGGAAGCTGGGATGTCTCAAAACAAAATGGCGAGGCAGATTGGAGTTCATTTTAACACTGTAAAGGCGATATCAGTAAGCTAGCACCGTTCGGGACCGCCCACGATCAGGACATCCGTGTGTGACGTCACGTCGGCAAGGCACGTATATACGGACGTCACATTTGGGTAATTTTTAAAAACCATATTTCATTGCTATTGAAAATGATTCATATAATACTTACATCTGTTGACAGTTTTTATCACTGCTATCTATCAAAGTCAATGTTAAATTTTCCCGCAAATCGACAACAACAACAACAAAGTGAAAGTGCAAAGGTTATTGTATCGACGTCAATGAAAAAAATTGGAAATCCCCTAATGTTTCAATACAAACTTTAAAAAACATCATTGACCACATATAATTCAAATATATAAAACTGATATAAATATAGAAATTCATTCTCAGACGTTTTTAACTGTAAACAGGGATTTTCGTAATCTGTCCGAAATTACCAGCTGTCCGGAATTACATGGACATAACCTCATTTCTTTGACCACTTTAAGCATCCCTGGGCATCAACGGATTGTTCTCGTACCGTAAGGAAAACACTGTGAGTAGCTAACATCCGTCCTCGGCGTCCTGCTATTCGTCCTGTTCTGCTCTGGCGTCACCGTGTGGCAAGGTTTGTGTGCTGTAGTAGGCATCGTCTCTTCCATAACAGAGATTGGACGGAAGTTCTGTTTATGGACGAGTCGAGATGAAATTTCGACAGCAGTGACGGTCGTGTTCGAGCTTACCGTCGTGCTGGAGAACATTACATTGTCGCCTCCATTATACAGCGACGCAAATTCGGCGTAGAGAGCGTTATGATCTGGGTTGCAATTGTAACGCATGGAAGGACCCCTTTGGTGATAGATACAATTTAACCCGCATACGCAATCGTGACGAGATTGTACGTCAGCACGTCATTCCACTCATTCACAACAGCCAGCGTAATGTCATTATGCAGGAAGACAACGCACGATCGCACGCGCTGTTTGTGATTGTGCTACCCTGGCCTGGAATGTCACCGGATTTATCGCCTATAGAATATTTTGGGAATGAAATGGAACATCTACGTCAAGAGCCAACCCCACCCCTATCTCCCCTGCTACGTTGGACGCTTAAATTGTCGTTCTTTATTCCACATATGGCGGAAGATTTCCCAGTCATTTCTGCACACCCTGATTCGTTCAGTGCGTCGTAGGTGGGACGAATGCATAGGTGCAAATGGCAGTCATACTTATGGGACATTTTTTGCACCCCTTTACTTTCAGTGGCTGTTAGTATCAACCATAATGGACACAATCCGTGATTTGGTGTTTGAATTGAAAGACAATGCATTACGTTACATTAATGATATACATAATGCATCATAACATTTTGTAAACGAATCCGTAAATGATATGACTAAACTACAGTTTGTTATTTCCGCTACTATATATAGACGATGACCCAAACTTTTAATTTAGAGATAGCATGCGACTTAATACATTTTACAAGACCATACTGATGCTGTTGTTTCACTTAATGGTTTTTGATGTTCCTTTAAGTTGATATTCGAATTTTTACATGGTTAATGAGGAAATTTTTCTTAAGTGTTATTTAATAAATAGGATGGTATTTTACACATAGTAAAGCGAGTTTGTCATTCATTTCAACAAAATGTTTTCTTAAGCATAATAGATACATCATTGAGAAATGCAGTCATTTCATTTAATTAATAGTGCTGTCATGATTCATTCTTATAATTAAAGATCTGGGGTAGAATAGACCCTCAGTACCCCATGTAACGTCGTAAGAGACGACTAAATGGATCGATCGTTTGTAATAAAGTTGAGTGGTTAGTTTGTCGTGAGATCTATGGTCAATGAAATATCCAAGTATGAAACGATTTTATATTTTACATTTCGCAGCCCTTCGCCAGCCATTGTGACAAATCCAAATGAGTGAAAAATTCTCGAGTGGGACGTAACAAATAAACGACAAAGAATCGAGCGAAATAGAACAACAACGTGGATTGTTCATTTACGATAGAATTATATCTTCAGTGTACGAGATCGATATATATAAGTATATATAAGGCATTCATAAACAGAATGTGGAGACTCGGTGTAAATACACGATAATTTTACAATCTGTCGTGTTGAAGATAGATGTTCCATTTTCTGTACTTCTTGCATTTCCGGTTAAGAAGCAAGAGTGCGTTCGAGACCGCTCTTTTTTTGCACAAGTACAAATTCCTGCCGATCCCAAACGCCCACTACACATCACAGAAACGGCTCGAGTTGCAAGAACTCACACCACCTCTGTAGGTAGTGTGGCCGAAGAAAAAGGACACGTTACATACGCACATATTCGCGACTCAAAGAACACTGAGAGTAGACATGGATTTCACGGCATGAACACTCAGTGAATAATAGATTCAGCTTATGCTGTTCTAGTTTATCTCATCTCTTGAGAAAGGCTCCAGTCTGATTTTTTCATACTCATTCGATATTCCGTATGCTTCTACCTTGACCAGCACATGATTCCTGTTTTGCAATCTGTCGTGTTAAAAGTAGATGTTCCATTTTCTGTACTTCTTGCATTTCCGCTTACGAAGCAAGAGTGCGTTCGAGACCGCTCTTTTTTTGCACAAGTACAAATTCCTGCCGATCCTAAACGCCCACTACACATCACAGAAACGGGCTCGAGTTGCAAGAACTCACACCACCTCTGTAGGTAGTGTGGCCGACGAAAAAGGATACTTTCATACGCATATTCGCGACTCAAAGAACAGAACACGAAAACAACGGTAGCAGCGGTCTCGAACGCACTCCAAAACTACAAAATGGTTACATTTTTCATCACTTCCAGTCGTCGTTACATTTTTCATCACTTCCAGTCGTCGTTATATTTTTCATCACTCCCAGTCTTCGTTACATTTTTCATCACTTCCAGTCTTCGTTACATTTTTCATCACTTCCAGTGCTTCATTGTATATTCCTTATGATTTCAAATGTTGATTGTAATTTTATGTACATCATCAAAAATAACAATATCGATTTCTTTGATTAATGACTGAACATATATTGCAAGTTTTCATACTCTATCTCATGGATGCTATGTTTTGAAACATACTAAGGAAGTAGTTGATGACAGGATTACTTGGAAGCATTTTCATCAATGATATTCTATTCGGGTAGGGTGGGTGTCGAAATACGGTACATTGTGTCTTGGTGATTTCTATGTTTAATTCATTTGAAAGCCAGCATCAGATTGGTTTCTATACCATTTTCTATGTTTCCATTTCAAGGATAAGTTACATATCATTGATCACAGATTTTATATTTAAGATTAATCAAAATGATTTTAAATTTGGTATAAATGTTACGTTAGTACACAGTTATTACGTGTTGTGTATGGATTTAACCCAAAACGTTGAGATGATCAAGTTCTCTCCTCCATATATTCTGTGTTTCTTAAGGATACTCGATACAAAACTTTTTTTTTTGAAAGTGATGAAATCAACCTCTAAATTTGTTTTTATAAATGAATACAGTTTACCTTATGGAATGTAATTTATTCCCGCGATTTCTCAATTGAATCCTTAACCGTGAGGGATTTTTTTTTCTATTATTCTTTATATAGGGGGAGATAATATATTTCAACTTATGAAATCATAGAAAATTTGTCAGCTATGTGGTTATTTGTTTTAATTTATTTATCTGTTTTTAGGAATTTCATCTATTTATTACAGTGTAAAATTCTCGAGCGGGACTTTAAATAATATATATATAATAGTTTGGTTGTCTCATATGGAAACGTCACCATTGCTGGCGAAGGGCTGAAAAATTCAGGCCTCTGCTCTGCGCTCAGGGCTGTGACACGGGACCTCGGTTTTTGAGATCTCAACCAAAAGATATATGTTAAAACACATCGTATAGTTCTATTTTCTTTAACATATTTTATTGATCAAATCAAAGGAATTGGGTACAAGTTTAACAATTTACTAGACCCTCTCTTAAAGGTATTACAATACATTGTTTAGTCAATTAGGTCAATGGGTTCACCTGTTCATGATGTTAATGTCTTGATTTCCCCCAATAATATTTTTCTGAAAGTGCATTTATATTTCCACAAAATGGATTGGATTTTAATTATTTTTCTTTTATTTCAATAATATCATTTTGCAAATTCCCACTGTCTATTTGTAAACGTTTGCTCTGGTGCGGTACAAAACATTAAGGATGAATAACATGTTGTCGTAATATAGCCGACTTCCTTTCCAACCATAAATGAAAAAAATATCAGTAACATGTTTCTTGCCATTTTGAATATCAATCGCTGGTTATTTCATCGGATTATCGCGAAATCCCTAACAATTATAATGGAAGAGAACGGGAAGGAAAAACATACAAAAATCCACCGTGGAACCGGTGATTACGCAATGTTCCAATCCTGCAACGTCTTTATTTTCTCCCGGATTATTATTTCTATCTTATAAAAGTTGGTAGGATAAAATGTCCCATGTATTTAATATCACTGCTATGAAATATTAAATACATGGAACATTTTATCATTCCAACGTTCTATATAGAAGATTTTTTTTTTGTTTTGCAAATACACTTTATACGTGATTAATTATTTTACTGAGAATTATGGGAACATTAGAGCTTTTATCCTATAGGTTTATGATAGGATTTTTGTAGGATTTAAAATCCCGCCATTCTCCTATAGATTTTTGGTAGGATTTTTGTAGGATTTAAAATCCCGCCATTCTCCTATAGGTTTTTGGTAGGATTTTTGTAGGATTTAAAATCCCGCCATTCTCTTATAGGATTTATTGTCTTTGGAGGCTGATATCTTATTATTCTAGAAGGATATGTAAGCCTAACCTTGGTCTATGACATACTGCTAAAAATCCCACCAAAAATCCCACCAAATGCATTGATTTTTCTCAAATTCTTTAATTTATCATAAAGGGTAGCAAAACATCTGAACTTTGTCGTGTCCAGAGTTAAATGCCGTACTGTTAATCTTAAAATATCTTTGGACATATATATATATATATATATATATATATATATATATATATATATCCTCTGCCTTCCAAGTTTAAAACGTTTCTTTGATGTGATATACATTCTTGAATATCAACGTCCACCTTTACTATTTCCATGACAACATGATCACAAAATTAGAGACATGCTCATGAAAATACACATCTATATTAACGATCACTGTTATGACAGACATGACATAAGATTCGTCACGTGATCGGATGCACATAATGCTACTTACGCGGGTCCTTTGGATTTTGCCACTGGTTTCAAGTCAATCACTTTACCGTCTTCTAGTTTACATTTACATGAATTCACCTTTTTGCACGTGTTTTGTGCAGCGATGCAAGAAAATAGCTTAAAGAAATATAATAAAATCACCAAGGTTTTCATGGCTGTGCATAAACGGTGTATGGATATGACTATCTAGCTCATTGATAACAACTCCAACTCATACTGAATATCTCTGATTAAACAATGTTAATATTGTTTACCTTCAAATAAATTGGCCGATCAAAAGCGTTAGTGGTACACTCGTTTATCAAATCAGCCAGTCACTGTAAACTAACAACTTTCATAATAACTGACAATCACGTATACAGATATTGTCAAATGATATATTGATATTTTTTGTAAGGACCATGTATGATGCAGGTGATTTAATGAAATACGTCACATGCTTCACCTTTGGCTTATGGTACGTACTGTGATGTATATGATCACAGCGTGCACTAATAGTTATAATGTTCCTTCCAAATTAGTGCATATTGGGAGGATAAATCTGCATTTACAATTTAAAAAGAAGAATGTTTCTATCATTTTTTATTATTTAGAGAAAATGGTATAGCAAAAATCATTGATCGATTCATCATTAATACTATGGAATATTTTTTAAAAACATTGTTAAAGACATCAGAGGTTTTTTTAAAATTTATTTTAAAAGATAAATCGCGTTTCCTTAAATATATGGGTTTGTTATTTTTATTTATTTATTTGTATTTTTTATTTATTTATTTATATTTTTTAAAAAGTTTTTGCCCGACTGCACATAATGTTATGTTCGCAATTCCGATGTTAAGATACGAGCTCTTTTGTGTAGGAGGTGCATTTAGTGTAACTCAGAATACCCAAGTGGGACAGAGCGAGTCTGCAGTTAGAGAGAAAAAGACGATAAAGCAAAAATACGGCGTCTGTGTAGAAAATATAAAATACTATCAAGAATTGTTTTACTACACTGAAAACATAAAAATGTCCCATTTGTAAGTAACATCCTAGATCTGATATGCACGAACAAAGAAAGAATGCGATAAGAATTTCATGCATTTTATTTACTCTCTGAGTATACTTATTTGCTTCCTGAGTTTGTGTATAAGTAAAATTCAGGTGGTGAAACTGTGAATGAGAAATATACTGAGTACATTTACTTCTGCAGTGATGATTATTTATCCCAAGCACCCGTGTGTAACGTCTCAATATGAATGGGGGGGGGGGGGGGGGATTCGACGAGACATAATAAAACAACCAACAAACCAAAATCTTTTGTTAAAATATATTTTTCTGTCGTTTGTAAAAAAAAAAATACATTCCATGAAATAATGAAATTCCTCACAATACCATTTCAGTCACACATTGTACATGTAATTAAACTTCTTTCAATATTATTCAATCTGCCAGTTTCTATAGGAAGACGATGATTACAAGTTTGCAATTTAGTTAACGTGATCCTTAAATCTCAAGGCAAGTCCAGCAGATAATTTTCTAGACCAAAATTTGTTTTGAATTTCTATAATTAATACATATAGATGAGTCATTAATAGCACTACTCCTTACTCGTATAAATTGGTCTTTAGGCTTCAGCCAGTTCAGGTTATGAAATGTTTGATCTCTATCTCTCTCTCTATCTATCTATCTATCCATGCATCCATCCATCCATCTATCGATCGATCGATCGATCTGTCTGTCTGGCAATCCACAAGTATATATTGTATAAATTGTTGATTGATTGGTTGTATATACTAATATCGAATCTTTCACTCACATGGAGACGTCGCCATTGCCGGTGAAGAGCTGTAAAAGTTAGGCCTATGCTCAGCGCTTACGGCCTTTGAGCAGGGAAGGAACTTTATCGTCCCACATCTACAGTGACGCGGGGCCTCGGTTTTTGCCGTCTCCTCCGAAGGACCGCCCCATTTAGTTGCCTCTTACGACAAGCCAGGGGTTGACCTATTCCAGCCCGGATCCCCAGGAGACTATCTTGTATACAGTTTTTTCATGGGTGTATGTACGGTCCAGCCATATAACAGCAATAGGTTACATGCCTTAATGCATTTTCATGAATGAAATTGATTTCTTAGAATTATTTACATTTTCCTTTCATTTTTGTCAGAATTCCCAGCCATCAAAATAGATGTACTATATCTATCACGATTCATGCACAAGTGCATCGCATTCATAAGGAAATGACTATCAACAGAATTGATAAAGATACACGTATTGAATGCAAAACATTGGGAAATACATATATGCAAATATTGCAAATTGATTTGCACTAAAATTAGACAAAATTATAATAAAATAATTCTGACAATAACGATTTTGCCATGGCGATTATACCACAGAATGAAACCATAGATTTCATGAGAGTTACATGAATTTTAAAAAAATGGTGTTAATTTTTTTTTACTGGTTCGAAATAGTGAACACATGTTTCGTCACCAGTAACAATGTTTACAAATTGTCTTTGAAATTGGGAAACATTTTGAGCAATGGCTTAGCGGTATGTACTCTTACCCGTTTTTCGTCATCTGTCAATATATGCGATATCCATCTGGCAGAAATCTTTCATACTTTCAAAATACGCTTCAAATTCAAATGCACCCGCGATAGCGATAAGCCAACAGCTTTGGCAACATCACGTGTTATGTAACTGCCATCACTTTCAATTATTTCCCTGATTTTTGACACATTTTTCTTGACAGTTACAGTCACAGGTTGGCCAGATTTTTCTGCATCTTTGACGGACTATGTGCCAGTCAGAAATGTCTTTCTCCACCTACAAACTGCCTCATATGATATCTTATTATATCCGTACACTTCCCCCAATTCAGTAAAAATCTGCATTACCGAATGACGTTTATATAAGCTCTACTTTCTTCAATATTCTCAACCCGTTTCCCAACCATTTTTACAGCATTGGTCAACGACTTGCTCTATTGAAATGACTATAAGTTTAAAATTATGTGGAGCTGAAGGCTCGTGTTTATACCATTGGAAAGGTATTGAATAGAGCTATTCAGGAGTTTCATTATTCACGAAATCGTGCAAAGCGTCATCACGCTGTGGTACAATACGCAATGCATTTCGAACAACCCTCGTATATAACCGCTGAAGACCAGTATCCCGGCACCAAGAAACAGAAGAATAACGTAATGACAGACCATTTTAATAAATTTGCTATTGTATTCATATATGTTCTGTGTATATATCTATACTTTATACAGAGCAATAACGTTTGCAGGCTGAAATTGTGTAGATGTAGACTGGCTTTATTTGTCTATAGAAAATGTTTTGAACAGAGAACCCCTTTAATGATGGGACCTAAACGAAAGCTAGTGCTCTTCAAACCGAACAAGTCCGGGGTATATTTGTGAAAAAGAATAGATAAACAAATATACTGAAACACATTATGCAACGTGTACCGACACACACACAGGCACGCATCCACACACCCACCCTATGACTAAGACGATTGGTGTTGTTTTCCGCCACGTTCAACAATTTTTCCGTTATCTGGTGGTATCCAGTTTTTGTAGGTGGAGGAGAGAGCCCACATACAATGTATCCGGGAAGAGACCACCAACCTTCCGAAAGTAAACTGGCAAACTTTCTCACATATATGGGCGCGAGCGAGAATCGAACCCGCGCCGACAAGATGTGAGAGACCTTGTGATTTTGAGCGCAATGCTCTAACCACTCGTCCACGGAGACCCCTTGACTAAGACGAAAGAGCTACTAATACAATAAGTGTAGCACTAAATGGATTGAAAAATCGACTTGGAAATTGATTTCAATCCTGTTTTCAAGGCAGTCCGCGCTGAAAAAATATGTTTCGACGGATCTTTTCAATCCGCGCTGAATTAGCATCTGCTAATGGCATCGTTTTGGTTGTAACAGAATGATTCGTGGATGCTGTATATTTCATTTCTTGCTACTTAATGTCTTAAGATGTTTCAATGGTTTAAATGTCATTCTTTTTGTTTGTTTTACATACCTTGGAGAATTTTTCATTTATATTGAGACGTTTCTAGTTGTAGATGGAAGCACTACAGTTTAACACCCATATTTAACGCTCAGGGTCATAAGTGCCGAGTGCAAAGGAGCAATCACTTACTATATCAACGTCTTGGGTCTGGCTCATCTAAGACACGAAGTGGACACGAACTCCGCTACGAAGCGAACGCTCTTCCACTGAGCTTTTGCAACTGGTCAGGTAATAGTAGTTAGTTGGTTGTATATTGTTTAACGTCAGGCTCGAAAATTTTTCACTCAGATGGAGACGTCATCATTGCCGGTAAAGGGCTGTAAAATTTAGGCCTACGCTCGGTGCTTACGGCAATTGAGCAAAGAGGGATCTTTATCGCGCCGCATCTGCTATGTCACGAGACCTCGGTTTTTGCGATCTGCCCCATGTAGTCGCTCTTACGACAAGCAAGGAGTACTGAGAACCTAATCTAACCCGGATCTTTTATAAATAAACATTACTGCATGCACACACATAGGGTTCGAACTCCACGTTATCTATAATTTTTCAGTTTTATCAATATATGTTTCATATCCATTCAATTAGTTGATAAACTGATAAAATAATTGTTGTATCAAATGTAAACTCAAATTTATTTGTCAAATTTACAATCTCTCTCTCTCTCTCTCTCTCTCTCTCTCTCTCTATATATATATATATATATATATAAACAACTTACTGTATTTGTCTGGCTTAAATTCATAAACTATGACGAATATGGATTAACTTTTTGTTAAGACTAAAACGAAATCCGACCCTTTCTACTTTTCTATTCTTTTCTTAACTTGAATTGATCCTTTACGTAACCCCAAAGACTACACTTCAGTTAATATCCTACCGGTCGACAGGAGATGCTTACTCTTCCTAGATACCTGATTCCAACTCTGGTGTGTCCAGGAGTCCGTGTTTAGCCATCTCTCTGATTTGTATTTTCTATAGTGGTAGTTATCTTGACATTTTCCTTGGAATATTATTCGTTATCGTTACCTTTTCACCCAAGCACTGAATGCATATTAGGTGTTTATTTGGTTTTTTTTTTTTTGGTTTTTTTGTTGTTGTTGTTGGTTTTTTGGGGTTTGTGTTTTTTAGGGTTTTTTTTATTTGTTTTTCTTTTGTTGTTGTTGTTGTTTTTTTGTTGTTGGTGGTGGTTTTTTGGGGTTTGTGGTTTTTTTTTGTGTTTTTTTTTTGGGGGGGGGGAGGGTTCGTCCATTATATTAATGTTATATATATGAAAAAGTGAAGATAACAACAGTGACGAAAGCCATTACTCCTATAAATAAAATATGATGGACCTTTTGCTCCGGGATCACGAAACTGTCTTAAAGTTCAAGAATACCTTAAACCAATAAACTTAAGACTGATCTTAATGTGGATCACAAAAAATCACTAAGGTTTAAAAATGGTATTTTGTCTTCAATTTTAAGACTGCCCCTTTGCCGTCTCAATTTTCTAAGTGCGTTAATAATGGCCACTCTGGTTGCATTTCTGAGGCGAGTAAGAGTAAATGAGCGTGATGCCCGTCGATGAAGACGCCCGTCACAACCATGCCGTGGACAAGTCATTAGTTTAAAAAAAGATCGAAAAGTAGCACGATATCTCGGAAAAATTTAGATCGGGTATATACAATAAATATGACTTCATCTGTTTCACTAAGCAATCGTAGATCGTAAACGTAGTACGTGCCACCTTTTTGTTAAAAGTTGGATCTTGCAGTTTATGATCAAAATTGATCATAACTCTCTGAGTGATCTAGGAATAGTCGTATAAAGTGCTTTAACGCAGCTACATGCACGTAAACGAGTAATATGGCTGTCATGCCGCCCCTGTCTGAGAATTTGTGGTAGGTCCTAGGAGTTATCTGAGTTTGTTGACACTGGAGGAAGAAAACAATGACTTGCTGTCTGCATTTGCTCAAGAATATTATGAAGTCCGAGCCCGAATTTGAAATTGATTGGAGTTCTCTTTCTTTGCTATGCACAACCATAGAAATGGCAGTCGGAGGAAAAGCAATAATAAATAAGTAATAAATATATAAAAGAATAAAAAAAAAGAAAGAAATAGATAAATAAAAAAACCCAATGTAAAGGCATTGAATTCATCACTCCAATGTTATATTATTATTATTATTATTATTATTACAAGGCATTTATATAGCGCATTATCTAACATTATCAATATTACTCTAAGCGCTTTACAACATATTCCACTATTCCACTATTATTAATTACTTCTTAAAGGAGAAAAGGGGGACCCCGGGCCCGAGTGGTTAGATCTTCACGCTTAAAATCACAAGGCCTCTCACCTCTAGTCGGCGCGGGTTCGATTCTCGCTCGCACCGATATATGTGAGAAAGTTTGCCAGTTTACTTTCGGAACGTCGGTGGTCTCTTTCCGGGTACATTGTATCTGGGTTCTCTCTTCCACAAATAGATCCCTGTAGGGATCGGGGTTAGAATAGATCCTCAGTATCCTTTGCTTGTCATAAGAGGGGACTAAATGGGGCGGTCCTTTGGATGAGATCTCATAAACCGAGGTCCCGTGTCACAGCAGGTGTGGCACGATAACGATCCCTCCCTACTCAAAGGCCATAAGCGCCGAGCATAGGTCTAAATATTGCAGCCCTTCATCGTAAATGGTGACGTCTCCATATTAGTGAAAGATTCTCGAGTGGGACGTTAAACAATATAAAATCAATCAATCCACCAATAGAAAACTGGACGCCATCAGATAACTGAGAAACTGAGTTTGACGGAAACATCAATCAGTCAATCAATTTTAAAAAGGAGGGCAACCAATGCATTGAACATAATAACGGAAAATGTTCAAACACGTCTACATGAAAAGAAGAAATGTCTTGACATTCAGATATATTGAAGTTTTATGTATTGACATAAATCACATTCATTCATATGTCGATTCAGTATATCTTTGTGAACTCGAGATAAATATTTGTATGATTTACTGAACATAGATGTTAAGGACTAATTACTAACTTTATGATAACGGGTTCACTTCATTTCCTTCGTAAGCTTCCCTTATTTATAAAGTAATATTTCATTAACACCTGCATATGGAAATTATGTCTGTCAACGGATTCGATACGCGAGAGCATATTCTGCTTATGATCATTTCTTAAACCGAGACATGCTATTGATAAATAAGTCAAAGTTCCAAGAGTTTCAACAGTGTCGTTTGAAATCAGCTTTTCGCAATGATAATGATCGTATTTGCAAAAACAACACGGCAGAAGGTCGAAAGTTGTCTGACGTGTTTTAAAGCAGTTATTAATAAGTTGTTCGTTACAGATTGATTTTGACTAAGGATTGCTCCGATTTCCTGATGAAAGGACAAGGTCGAACGAGAGTGTAACAGGTCATTAGGGGATGATTACTCTAAGTAGGCATCGAATTCACAGCTGGTGTTTCCAGGGGTCTATGTTTGTCCCTTGTTTTTAACTTTTAATTTTTATTTATTTATTTAAAACAAACACTCTAAACATGCTATTAATAAATAAGTCAAATTCCAAGAGTTTCAACAGTCTCGTTTGAAATCAGCTTTTCGCAATGATAATGATCGTATTTGCAAATACAACTCGGCAGAAGGTCGAATGTTGTCTGGCGTGTTTTAAATTATTTTTTTATTTAAATTTAAATTGAAGTTTTAATTACTTATTTATTCATTTTTTGTTTGATATTCTCTGCAGTATTTGTGATGTTTCTTTATAATATTTATGAATTTATCTTCATCTTTTTCATAAGGTGATGATTTCTAGAGATATATTTTTTCTTTGGTGAATAAAAGTTCATATACCTCTCTCACCATTATACAATATAATTATACGCTGTGCCATTGTGACGTTATCGTAATCACTTGTTTGGTTGTGGCACGTTCTTGAAGCATTGCGCTGTCAAATGTTTATGATTCACAAGGGAATAACGGTCTAATTTCTTTTCAGAAAAGTGCTAATGTAAAAATCATTCAGCTTTCCTGTTTTCTCTTTCTTGACATAAATATTTTGATATCAGTGCTAATTCATTTCAATACATCTGACAGTTGAAATGTCGATAATTGTTATGTTCTCTTGCACGTGAAATCAATTAACAGGTAATAAATAATAAAATGGTGACTCATTACCACTTCCTTCTTATGACGCAGAACTGTGTATTTTGTGCGTGTACTTTTGGGCTTTTTTTCTTAGCAGTGCATGAGAGGACATTGGATTAGTGGTGATCACCACATCGGATAGCTCCGTTTACCTAATCAAGGTATAGGGCTCACGGCGGATGTGACCGATTGACATGGAATGCTTACTCCTTCTAGGCACCTGATCCCATATCTGGTATATTCAAGTAAACGTGTTTGCCCAGCTCTTAAATTTTGCATTCTTTAAAGGAGTTTGTTTGTTTGTTTGTTTGTTTATAGCCGCCTGAGCAATTTTTCAGCTATCCGGCTGTCACCATTACCGGTGACAGGGCTGCAAATTTAGGCCTATGCTCGGCATTCAGGGCCTTTGAGCAGGGAGGGATCTTTATCGTGCCACACCTACTGCGACACGGGACCTCGGTTTATACGGTCTCATCCGAAAGACCGGCACCCACGTCCCATAGTGGGATTCGAACCCCCGACTCAAGGATCATCAGATCTTTTAGCCCGACGCTCTAACCACTGCGCCACGCGGGCGGCTCTTTAGAGGAGTAATGAGATTGATCACTGTTCGTTATCTTCACCTTTTTATTTAATATACAAGGGACTACTTCGCGAAGAATCCATCTTGAAATGTTTTGACAAACAGATGAAGATAACGAACATTGACCAGAATACAACAGATCTATACCTGTAAGCTTAAGAATTATTTAATTAAAAACAAGTCTCCCACCAAAAAAAAAAAAACCCCAAAAACCCAATCACATAACAGATGATATACAATATGTGTGTGTGTTACTTGTTCAAAGTCATCATGATTTTCATAGAAAATTATTTCTTCATTGAAAACGTTAACTCGTTGTGAATTCAATGGAGTAATGAAAAATCTGAACCGAAATTACTTCAAGAAAGTTTACACACACACACAGATATATATATATATATATATATATATATATATATATATATATATAGAGAGAGAGAGAGAGAGAGAGAGAGAGAGAGAGAGAGAGAGAGAGAGAGAGACTAGTAACAACGAACTGTCATGGATAGAATATGACATCCGAATGACTCAAGGTACCTAAACAGGAAAGCATTTGTGGTCAATATCAAATTTTATTACCTGCACGGACCGAAAGATATTCCAGCACGTCATTATATAGCGATTCCCGTCTTCTTTTTTTATTTCATAACCGCTGGCATGATGAAAAACGAGATGGCAGCGAAGTGCAATAATGTAAATCTATATCATGACTGATAAAATAAAATATGATTTATTTATCCTTATGAAATAAAGAGTATTCAAGTAATTTTACAACAGAAAAAAGTAGTTAATATTCTGTAAAAAGGACAGTGATACTGTTTGCCTAAATATGCTGACGGCAAACTAAAACTCAACTTTATGACAAACGAGATAATTTTAATTTCTCCATCGTCAACTTCCCTCATCTATGTAACAATATTCCATCATCACCTGCATATGGTGTTTGTATCTCTCAACTGATTCGACCTAGGCAGACTACTGACAAACAAGACTACTGACTGTTTGTACGGTTTTGTTTAAAGTCAGCATTTCGCAAATTCTACGGTTGTTATAACGATCTAGTTGCCAGCATAACCTTCCATTAGGTCAAATGCTGTCTGACGTATTCCATACCAACTGGTAGGCCGTTCTTGACGCACTGATCCTGACTGCGGATTGTTTCGTTTACCTGATCAATATATATGCCTCACAGCGGGTGTGACCGATCGAAAGGGATCTCACTCCTCCTAGGCACCTGATCACACCTCTGGTATGTCGAGGGCTCCGTGGTTGCCCATCTCTCTTATTTTTATTTTCTACAGGAATTGCTAGATTGAATACTGTTCGTTACCTTAGCCTTTTCCTTTACGTAGCTAAATATATAGGAAGAAGCCACAAACACGGACCCATGGATACACCAGATACTGAATAAAATGTCTAAGAGGAGTAACTTATATATATATATATATATATATATATATATATATATATATATATATATAATAATAATAATAATAGTATCACAATGCTGATTGAGTATATACTCGATTATTTTCTTCAATTCTCGACCGGCTTTGTGATATTTTTATTATACTACTACTTGTGCAGTTTTTTTTTATATTTATTTCTGGAATATATATATATATATATATATATATATATATATATATATATATATATATATATAATTATATCGTGATTTCATTAAAATTCTGCTTTATCCAACGAGTTGAAATGGTGTATTTATTTGCGGGGCTTGCCGAGCGAATAAATCCCCAGTTCAAAGAGTTGGATAGAGCAAGTATCAAATTACGCAATTATAGATGTTCTGTTTATCTCATTAGCTCTTTCTATCACTTTAGTTTTGAGAAGATCCCCAATACAACATAACAGCTGATTTGAATCATTTCTGATGCGTCTTTACCGACAGTCGTGCATGTTCGTGTCCGTACGCGAGAAAAAATACAGTGCAATAAATATTATGCAGTTACATAGATTTTTATTAATGTCCATCAATGAATTTCTTGGAAGGTATATAAATGATTAAAGCTACTTCTTAGTTATTCCAATTTTTTTAAAAATCAAAATATAATTTATCTTTACCGAGTATTTATTTTGCTAACCTGACATTTTGTCGTACTTGGAAAAAGTTTTGGTTGCGACATTTTGAAATTGCATCAACAATAAATGACGGTGGACTGATATTACTTTAATTTACATAAAATAGTGATTTTAGTCAATAGAGTGTTTATTATGGGAGTTACAATGTTTTAAAAAGTCAAATTTCACATGTTTTCTTGGATATTGGAGGGGGAGAATAGGATTTCCTGAGACAACAACATGGCTTGGCCTGGTATACTGTATATTTATATTTGTTACATCTAGAATGCCTCCAGTTATTGTTTATACTTTAATTCGATGATTATTTTTGAAAGGATGAAAAAAGTTTATGGTTTTTTTTTAAATTTATTTACCCTTTTAATTATCAGGAAAGTAAACGGGAATATTGAAGCGGGATTGATCTCAAAAGAAGCAGTTCAAACCGGAAGTACTTTATACAACGCGCGTTTAATAAAGAAAGCTACATGGTATATCACATAATCGATATTCACCAAACGATAAACGATATATATATATATATATATATATATATATGACTTATGCGTTATAAAGGCTCTATCGAACTTGCACATAATTATAACGTTTGGTCACTGAACGGTAGTGGTGAACAGCACAATGGACTATCATTGTAAAATAGTAAACTCATAAAATATGGAGCAGAAGATACAAACGGTTGATTGATAAAACTTTAATTGTTGGCAGAGCTCGAGGTGACTTACAGTGAGGAGATTAATGCTGTAACGAACCTTTTGACAGTGAAACATACATACACAAGGACACGCGACAGAGATGCAGTGTGTTATTTCATGATTTAGAAAGAATATAAAACAAGATTAATATACAAAATAGATTTTGACAGGCAGATTGTATATATCGAAACAATGAAACAATCTGTATTATAACGGGTACATAAATTGTATGTGTGGAAACAATGAAACAGTTGTATTATACCGGTATAGCGGGTACATAAATTGTATGTGTGGAAACAATGAAACAGTTGTATTATACCGGTATAACGGGTACATAAATTGTATGTGTGGAAACAATGAAACAGTTGTATTATACCGGTATAACGGGTTACATAAATTGTATGTGTGGAAACAATGAAACAGTTGTATTATACCGGTATAACGGGTACATAAATTGTATGTGTGGAAACAATGAAACAGTTGTATTATACCGGTATAACGGGTTACATAAATTGTATGTGTGGAAACAATGAAACAATTTGTATTATAACGGGTTACATAAATTGTATGTGTGGAAACAATGAAACAGTTGTATTATACCGGTATAACGGGTACATAAATTGTATGTGTGGAAACAATGAAACAGTTGTATTATACCGGTATAACGGGTTACATAAATTGTATGTGTGGAAACAATGAAACAGTTGTATTATACCGGTATAACGGGTACATAAATTGTATGTGTGGAAACAATGAAACAGTTGTATTATACCGGTATAACGGGTTACATAAATTGTATGTGTGGAAACAATGAAACAATTTGTATTATAACGGGTTACATAAATTGTATGTGTGGAAACAATGAAACAGTTGTATTATACCGGTATAACGGGTACATAAATTGTATGTGTGGAAACAATGAAACAGTTGTATTATACCGGTATAACGGGTTACATAAATTGTATGTGTGGAAACAATGAAACAGTTGTATTATACCGGTGTAACGGGTACATAAATTGTATGTGTGGAAACAATGAAACAGTTGTATTATACCGGTATAACGGGTTACATAAATTGTATGTGTGGAAACAATGAAACAGTTGTATTATACCGGTATAACGGGTACATAAATTGTATGTGTGGAAACAATGAAACAGTTGTATTATACCGGTATAACGGGTTACATAAATTGTATGTGTGGAAACAATGAAACAGTTGTATTTATACCGGTATAACGGGTACATAAATTGTATATGTGGAAACAATGAAACAGTTGTATTATACCGGTATAACGGGTACATAAATTGTATGTGTGGAAACAATGAAACAGTTGTATTATACCGGTATAGCGGGTACATTGATTGTATGTGTGAAAGCTGTTGTATTATACAGGTATAACGGGTACATAGACTGTATATACAAACTTTCACCGGCAATAGTGACATCTCCATATGTGAGTGAAAAATCAAACAACATACAACCAACCACATTCTGAGGTTGAAAGTGTGTGATAATCTAGATGAACTAATTGACCTAGATGTCTTTAACCAGTCATTGACGAGTAGATCGTCGGTCAGATGCAGCCTCCAAACATGCATTGAAAAGATCATCTGTAAATGCATTAGTCTTGTAGGAACCAAATGGACAAACGGTACTTAATACGTCCGTTACAAGCTAAGGGTACGGCGTTTTTTCTTAAGCTACGAGTTATAACACTTTATTCAAGGTAGTATCAGCCATCTTCAGTGTGTGAAATTATTTCTTTTGCATCGTATGATTGACCTTCCCAAACGTCCTGACCTTGAAGAAAAATACGCGTCATCCACTTTGCATGAGGCGTATATGTACTTAGTTTGACAGTCCTAGACCCAATAGTTCGCTCTGTATCCAGCCTACAAAGTTCTCCTATTAACCAATACTACGATCTTTGACCGTGAAAACGAAAGGCATCTTCCTCGCATCATGATGATCAAATGCACCAAGTTTGACGGTCCCAGCTCCAATAGCTCGGTCTGTATCCTGTCTATACGATTTCGCTACTAACTGATATTACGACCTTGACCTTTGACCTTGAAAATCAATTTGTATCTTTCTCTTATCGTGGTGATCAAATGTACCATATTGTAAGATCCTGGAGTTTACGGTTCTTTTCCATTTTGCTTACAAGATCCGGACAGACGGACAGTATCATACCATAATACATTCTGTCTTTGACGGGCGTATAAAAACATAATTCTATGACGTGTACAAAAACTTAAGATTGTTTAATTCAATCATAATGTGTGAATAATTGATTTGATTTATTGAAGCAAACAGTAAAATGAAGATTGAGCATCCGCCGATTACGAAATCTCACAAACAAAACAATGGCTCTGTGCAAGTTATCTTTATAAAGACCGCGGCCATTGAAGTAACGTGACCTTGATACTAGTTGATAGGTTCCATCATTCAGTTATCAGAGTTAAATGTTCCGAAGTTACACTGTTTACAAGTTTGTTTTTATGATCAAGGTCAAGGTCACTGAGGTCATTTAACCTCATAATCATTAACCTCAAACACTAAGGTCGTTGGAATAAGTAACTTGTAAGCATCATCATCCAATCAAAATCCCATGTCTCTATCAGACCAGGTATACCAGTTTACATATTCAAGGTCAGAGATCAAATCAATGGAGCCGATTGCTGTGACACAGTTTAGTAGTTTTTGATCACCTCCTGATCATTGCTTAAAATTTGAAGACTAACTACAATATTTCTCAAGTTATACCTGTCTGAAATATGAAATATTTCCCATAGAGATCTATACGGATATTGGGTCTCTTTCGGCACTTCTCCCTGGTACATAATTCCCCACTATAGATTACAGGTTATTACTTGTATTTTTATGCCATAAAATATTCGATGTCCAAACACATTGCCAGATCTGCAATTTGTAAAACCAAGTACATATAATTCGTACAAAATAGTATACAATATACTGTGGAATCATTAATGTTCGTGAGGGCCAATATTCGCGGGTACCTAAATATTTACTAGTTCGTGGGGGATGTAATTTCGAGGTTTAACGTTATTTCGAAAATATACAATATTCTATGGAAATTACTGCAAAGAATAACTAGTTCGTGGAGACGTAAATTCATTGGTAAAAGGTATCCACGAAATCCTTGAACATTGAGCCCCCGCGAACAATAATGACTCCACGGCACTATATACATCTATAGAATAACGAATTCATATAGTCAGGTAACAGAGAATGTGATGAGAAAAAACGATACGTTTCACTAAGGTATTGCACTCCAGTGTGTACAAAATTTATGGAACAAAGTTTTCATACTATCAAACGTCCAACTCTCGTGAGAAAGTCACAAATTCTGTAAACTGTCATTCCTAAAACCTGAATCATGGCGGATACACCAAGAAGACAAAGGACGACAATACCATATACAAGCTTATCTGTGAAATATTTGGTCAAAAAGGCATAAACTCCAGTCAACAAGGCTACCCAGAACAAATTCAGAGTAAGGTAACCCACTAAGCTCTTGTTTCGGAGAGATCGGAGACCTGCAGTTCGATCTTCTGGTGTAAGCCCTTTGTTAATGGCTGTCCCAATGCTGTTACTTACGAGATTCTGCCAAAACGCCGTTTCTTCCCCACTTATATCTTGTAGGTCAATGGCCGCTGAGCTCAAGCTTTCATAAGAATTGCTTCTATCTGAAAAGAAAATGAAATTACGCTATCGTGAATTGCCTAGCTGGGTAGCTCAGAAAGTTAACATGTCGACTGCTGGTCTGTAGATCGTGGTTCTAGTCTTGCAGGGGCTTAATTTTTTTTAAAGATTGCTTTCTCCTAAAATTGGAATTTTTTTTAGCGAAATAAAGTAAATTTGAAAGTTTTCAATTTCCCAACTTTCCAATCCATATATAAGTCAGATTCTTCTAATGTGTCGTTCCACGTTAAGTGTGTGTGATTATGTAATTGTGCGCCGTGCAATGGAATTATATTTTACGCACATTTCAAGCTTGGCTTCTTTTTACGCTTCTTGAACTTTGGCAGTCGTAATAGTTTTGGCACAGATGCTTTTTGCTGTAAGAAAATAAATGTGTTGATAATAGTACTAGTATATACACTGTACAACAATATAGAACTTCTAAGTATTTAAATATAACTGAGTTTTACACATATAATGTCATCGAACGTACGTGTAATCGTCAGGTAAAATTTGACTTTTCTGCTAGGTTAAATAGTTCAGTTTGACCCATATCTGAGACACAGTACATTTCTAATTTCTTTAATTTCCATTACAGTAAAACTGCGTTTTCTCGAACTGGATGAGACCGAGAAAAACATTGAGATATCCAAGGATTCGAGATATCAAGAGTAAAATACTTAAAAAACATAAGAGGTTGGGGCTTCCAAATCACTTAGATATATCCATGGTATTCGAGATATTGGTGTTCGAGATACCGAAGTTCAACTGTATAGGAAATCACAAAAAGTTAATCTGTCTCTTACGAAAATTGTCTTGTACTTTTTGAAATCAATCTTAGTTATTTTCTTTAACGTATATGACAGAGAGGAGAAGCACATTTTGATACTAAATTATTTCTTAAAAAAATAAAACAAAACAATACATACGTCATCTCTAGTTCCCCATGTTTGGTCCACAATATTGCAAACAGCGTAAAGCGGAAGTAGAATATTCAAGAATGGGAGGTAGAAAAGGTATACAATTCCCGTGGACAACAAATGTAGTTCCAAAGGATGCAATAATGAAGAATAAATGTACACTACGATCACTCCAGCCAACGCAAGATTTTCGATGTGGCTTAATTTTCCAACAGCAACGTCTTCAAAAACAAAAATATTATATATATATATATATATATATATATATATATATATATATATATATATTGTTTGTTTGTTTTACGTCCCGTCAAGAATTTTTCACTCATATTGAGACGTCACCAGCTGTAGGTGAAGTACCACAAATTTAGATCTATGCTTAGTGAGGGTTCCACAACGCCTACCGTGACACGGGACCTCCGTTTTTAAGGTCATATCCGAAAGACCTGTGATTCTCACTTCTAAATGCCGAGCGTTTGGCGAAGGAGCAATCACTACATATTTTTCGTCTTAGGTTTGACGCGGCCATGGCACGAGTGGGGCTCGAACTCACGACCTCCCGGTAACGAAGCGAACGCTACCGCGACCGGTGTATATATATATATATATATATATATATATATATATATATATATATATATAATAGATGCCTATTGCACCTTTTCCCTGTGTCATCTTTATTAAAAGATGAAGAAACAGTGGTCAATCTCATAACTCCTATAAGAAATACAAATTACAGAGTGGTCAAACACGGATCCCGGGATATACAAGAGGTGGGATCATGTACCTAGGAGAAGTAATCATCCCCTGACGACCCGTCAACCCTCGGTGAGCCTCGTGATCAGGTAAACGGAGTAATCGTAGTCAGAATAAGTGTGTCAAGAACGGTCTAAACATTGGTATGAAACACGTCAGACAGCATTTGACCTAATGGCAGGTTGTGCTGACAAACTAGGTCGTTATAAGGACTATAAAATTTGCGAAATCCTGACGAGACTGTACAAACCCCTGTAACATCAACAACCATAGAATTGAATAAGTGTGTGTATGTAATGGGATATCAACCATGTATAGTATACCTTGCATAATATCCCCTACAATTAAAACACTTGTTGAAATAAAAACGTATGTTGTCAGAAGACCGAGAATCAAGATCAGAACTTTGCTGACGATGAGCTTCTGGTTGGTGGTCCAGGGACTTATTTGAATGATGCAGAACACCAGACAAATCATGGAGAGAAATCCTGCGTTCACCAAAAGTGGACAACCGGTAACAAGTTCGAATCCCAGAGCAAGCATGATTATTGTAGATCCAGGATATAACAACGTAACGATAAACAGCTGCAGTATGTACAAGGTGTAAACAAGGGTGAAGGCGGGGTTGTTTCCCATCAAAGGCACTGAAAATACAAGAATATCATTCCAATATCATTATATATATATATATATATATATATATATATGTGTGTGTGTGTGTGTGTGTGTGTGTGTGTGTGTGTGTGTGTGTGTGTGTGTGTGAATATATGATGCATCCATGAAAAAAGTTGCTTATAGCAAATTTTACTCATTTTGATTTTTTTTTTACAGAATTTGCTTGACAGATAATAGGTAGAGAATTTCATGATCCTACTCCATAAGACTATAATTAATGTGCTCAAAACGTCTCTGTGAAAAACGGATATCCTATCTTTGTGACGTTATTTCTCTATTATGTCATTTTTACGATAAGTACCTTTTCTTATGAGCGCAATCATATATTAATAAGAACAACTTGATATAATAGCTACTAATATTTTCTTAATACATTCTACCAAGATTTTCTTCATGAAAATTAGAATAGAAAGTAGAACGATGGATGGCGAATGACTACATCATAATACATGACTATAACTAAACTCGCTCAAAGAAATCGTCCAGGACGGGAGATTGAACTTAACCTATACAACTGACTGTCTAGTGGAATACGCTTGTTGATGTCTGATGGCGTCCACAAACATCGCATGTTAGCTAGAACAAGTTAATGACGGTTATCCAATTAACTGTGAATGTTTATGCAAGTGTGAATTTAATATGTTCTATGATCAATACTTCTTATTGGATCACACACACACACACACACACACACACACACACACACACACACACACACACAGAGAGAGAGAGAGAGAGAGAGAGAGAGAGATGTTTATATATATATATATATATATATATATATATATATATATAAAGTTTATAAAAATTTAGATTTAATTGATTGATTGTATATTGTTAAACATCCCGCTCGAGAATTTTTCGCTCATATGGAGACGTCACCATTGCCGGAGAAAGCTGCAAAAATTAGGCTTATGCTCAGCGCTCTGCTGTGGCACGGCACCTCGGTTTTTGCGGTCTCTTTCGAAGGACCGCCCCATTTAGTTGCCTCATACGACAAAGAAGAGGTATTGAGGACCAATTCTAACCCGGGTCCTCACGGGATTATTTAGATTTGAACATGGTGCTCCAACCGTGTTTTATCGTCAGTTGTTCTTTCCTCATGACAGTCTATGTTCTTGTGTAACGTTTCTCTAATTTTGGACCATATTGCAACATATAATATTGCAGCATATTATAAAAAATATAACTAAAGTTCAAATGCTTAATATTTCTTACTGCTGTTTTTCCATTTAAATAAACCTTGACATCCAGCAAAACATACATTCAATAAAAAAAAAATCATTGAAAACGCCTCGCTTCTGACACTCCGAAATTCGTAAATCACAAAAAGGAAATAATAGATCTGACAAGCATTTATTAACCTGGATTTCACATAGATGATAAACAATTATTAAACGGTATCCACTCACATAAATTATCAGCCACCACTGCAGCGTTCGCGAAGTCAGACAAAAGCCAGCGCCGTCTCTGTTTCATGAACTCCTCCGTTTCCTCTGGACAAAACGTTGTATTGTTCCCGTGATAGGAATATCTCAGACTCCACCCCGCCTTCATCATCAGCGTGCACATCCATCTGTCTTCTCCTGAAGTGACACACAATAATTAAACCACTGTTCGTCAGAAAAATATACAGGACAGAAACACAAACATAATTCATCAGGAAATTATGTAGGATATAAAAGCAAATGACAACAACAACAAAATATAGGATTGCAAAGAAAAACTAATTCGTTATAAAAATATATAGCAAAAATAATTCAAATTCATTTTCTTTTTAAACTTGTTTTCTATACAATTATAACTCTAGTCTTAGAAAATTAGTTTACGAATTCTGCTCTATTTTGTCTACTACAAATTAGGCATTATCTTCTACGGTGTATAGTTTTGTTGAAGAGAAATTGATAGCGAATTTAAAAAGGTCTCTTTTTAATGAAAAATTTCATACTTATAAATATGAATATTTTGTTTCTTTTTTCGATAAAACTTTTTGATAAAATGTAATGATACTCGTAACAACACAAAATATTGGCCACAGGAAGCTACGGAAAGTGGGGTTGCCATCCAGCTTTTACAGCTACCCTGCAGGCGACCATATTTATATACCATCCCCGTATTCCCCTTTTACCTCTGTTAACGGATAGAGTAAATGACACACTTGATATACTACTAAGTTTACTCAAGGTTGAAAAAAAAAACTACTACAAAAATAAATACAATCTACGGAAGATTGTAGTTGAAAATCATTTTTTAAAATTGCGTTCATTATTAAGTATCAAAATACCGTGCCCTGTGTTCACAACTGGATCGATTTTACTTTGCAAAACTTTACAGAATGCTGATGTAAGAGTGACAGATACACTGTGCAAACATTTTTGTAAGAGTATGATGAATGAACAAATGCGACCTCAAAAAGAACTTTTGTTCCATGTCGTTGTTTCACAAATTTGAGAAGAATCTATCTTCTGAGAAGTTGACGCTTACGTTAAATTTTCTCCGAAATACACAATCAATGTCATCGGTCTTGCCTGCCATCAGTGGTATCATATAGTACAATAGAGGGCTGTAATAACTTCCGTTTAGTTCGTATACTGCTAATTATTCCCCCACGTATTCCTGTTGTGTGTACAGGATGTTTTTGACTGTTCCTATTCGTGTTAATTATCAAAATCCCATTTTGATTATCATTTCTTTACATCTTACCATTGTCCTTTGTAAACACATCTAGAATTGATTGTGTGGGTTCTGCAAATGTTTCAATGACATCACTGATGGCTTCAAACCGAAACAGACTGAAGCACCCAGGGCAACACATGACGGAGCCGATGATGTTCTGCGCACTCTTTATCATCCAAAAATCTTCAAAAGTAACATAATTATACAGTCTACACCACATGTATTGAAGTCGTTTATATCAAACTATCTGATATATTGAAGTAAAAATAAATACCCAGTGATATTTTCAAAACAATTCAACATCATTTATACTGCCCTTTGGATATAATGAACAATTCAGGTCGGTCTCCTGGATTTCAATATATGAGGAGTAGACTGCATGTGTAGTGTAATTATCTCAATTAAACATTCTTTTGCATTTCGTCGCTAATAGAAAGCTAAATTCTAAATAACTTTTTCATACTACTAAACTAAATTAATATATGATATTTCATGGAATTCAATTTATTCAAAGGAAGATCATTTTTTGAAAGAGAAAACGCAATGTGATATTGGACGTCAAGAGACAACTCCAACGAAAGCATTGTCTAGAACATGCACAAATCATGTACAAATAATATTAAACTCACAAATATATGATCTCCTTAAAACACATTATAAATGGTTCATTAAATGATTAGTGATGTAATCGTATGTTAAAATGATTAAACACGATTCTGATACAATTTGTAAAATTAGTGATGAATTTGGTACGATTTACTAAAAAATTCGAATTCTGAAATATGGCATTGAATTCATCAACTACTGTACATGATTCTAGAGGAAGTTGATCACCTTCCGATTTGAGGTATGTGGTTTTGATATGGTTCGGTTACTTCGCCACCAAGATATGTACGGGCTCCAAAGGCGTGGCCGAGTAGCTCGATTCTCTTTTGTTAAACAAATTATCACAAGTGTAGTGCCCCTCTGCGTTATTTAATGACAATAACTTTATACAAAAAAAAAACAAACAAAAAACAACAACAGCAAAAAAAACCCGAGTGTATATAGCATTATGACAGGAGATGCTTACTCCTCCTAGGCACCTGATCCCACCTCTGGTATGTACAGGGGTCCATGTTTGCCCATCTCTCTGTCAGTTTTGGATATATATATATATATATATATATATATATATATATATATATATATATATATATATATAGGAATTGCGAGATTTCAGTACTGTTCGTTAACTTAGCTTTTTACATTTGCAGAGAAAACGTACCTTTAGCGTAATCAAACATCTGCAGCCAAATGATCGGATGCCTGTGAACACCAACAGGGAGAGTCCTTCCACACACACCTCCTATTTTCTCGTCTTTTTCAATGGTGTCCAACAGATTCAGAACATTATGATCGTCAAAAGACATATCGGCATCTGTGGCTAAAATAAAGTCACGATATTTTTCCTCTTCAACAGAACCATTATAATCCTGACTTAGCTCGCCTGGTGTGTATTTATCGTATTCGAACTCAATGTCATTGAAAGAGGAAGATCGGAATTTTGCTCCAGAAAAATTGTATGGCAAATCACCATTCTGTGTATCCGCGTCAAAAGCATAACTGAAACCATTGAGATTATTTCGGTCCTGTAGGTTTTCCAACGAGATAAAGCTGTGGTCAAAAGAGGACCTCCTCGTTTTGGATTTAAAATGCAAACGAGGGACTCGTAAAGTTATTTCTGATTTGTTTTCTTTCGAAGAATCGAAGTTCACTTTTTCTGGTAGTATTCCATGATCTGTGGTTTTAGTTTCACCCTCTTCAAGGTTTGTAACTGTAGTGAGATCACTGAATGAAGACGCTTTACTTGAGGTTTCAAACGTTACCGTGGGCACATCCTGGTCCGTCGTGTATATTTCGGTTTGTGTGGGTTGTTCATTTATCGATATCCCTACACTGACGAATTCGGAGGAATCGTTGCGCGTGGGATTTAATGAATGAAATGTTTTACGATACATCTTGTGAAAGTTGGCCCGGTAGTTCAATATGTATCTCATATACATCACCTGACTCCACCTTTTCTTTCCTTTTACCAGATTGTTATCTTTCAGGTGTAAAAATAATGGCATTTCTCCCGGTACGGTCCATGACAATTTTATTCCGTACGGTGTATGAATCATGATTCCATACTGTTCTTTCATCATGAAAGTTTCCTCTATGAGAGATAAAAGCTGTATTCCAAATTCTTTAACGTCCTTTCCGTTAGCGCCATTGTCAACAAAGATGTGCGATTCGATGTATATATGACGCTCCTGAATCGCTTTGGAGTTGGATAGTTTTTTTAAACTGCGCAAAAGACGACTCATTTCGTGAGCTGACTCTTGGTACATAGTTGTACATAAGAAAATCCTAGTATGACTTCTGTCAAATAAATTGAAATTGTCAGTCTTACACAACATTGTCCGCAGCAGATCTTGACATGGAAATATGTTGTCATATAACGTCATAGCGATTTTTCTATATCTAGGGGTATCCCTGTCTTGGATGTCATAAAAAGTAGCAAAGTAATATAAAAGTACAGAACAACAAATGAAAGAGTACAATGCAATGTGATAAACGGAAAATGATACCGGGAAATCTTTCAGAGATGTGAACAATCCAAGATCATTCTTGTCGATATGAATATGCAAAGCAAGGATGCTCACTGCCAGAGTGCTGCAAAAACACACCAGCGTTGACAACAATGAAATTTTCACACTGAAAGATGATATAAAGGTTTTCACTTGGATAAGCAACACACAACAGGATATGATAATTGTATAACATGAAATTTCATTGTGTGGAATATTGTTAAAGGAAGGAAACGTGCTGGAAGGTTTCCCACTGCTGAACCCGACCGAAATAGTCAGTGCAATTACAAGAATCCTCAAAAGTCGATACAACATTTTGGTATTCTGAGCTTCATTTTCGTCATCTCCAACGATGAGGTTTTGAAAAGGTATATACCGTAAATGACTTATTACTACTACAGAGAATCCAAATAAACATCCCTCTTCAATACAGAGTAACTTGCTAAACACAAACATGGTCGATACGACGACTGCTAGGAGTGTCTGAATAACGTGAAAAATTCTTCTTCCGGTACAACATGAATATGGTACTTTGTTTTTCTGAAAGTAATCATAAGTTCTTACTAAGTCTACAGAATTCCAAAGTATTGATTAAAAAGTACTGAGAGAGAGAGAGAGAGAGAGAGAGAGAGAGAGAGAGAGAGAGAGAGGGAGAGAGAGAGACGTTAAACAATACATAATCAATCAATCCATTGAGAATCTCTTTTGGAAATCTAAATTAGCACTACCCACACGTTTTCAGTTGAAAGATAAAAATTCATTTGAATAACGTCTTTTCCTTATACAGGGGTCGAACAGTGCGCACGCATCTCTTCTCTCCAAGACACGAACAATTTGGTTGCAGACGACATATAGAAAATCCCTTTAATTGTTAATGAATAAATCTAAGTAGGCCATCATTTAGATGTAAATCAGTCTAGAGAAGTACATGTATTACCTTCTGTTCTAGGATCATGGGAGAGCTCCCAACAAAAAGAATACATGGAATCAGAAACGGCGGTAATTTTGGAAATATCTCGGATGTCAAGTAGGCCAAGGCGACGGAGTATGTTATATGTGTTACAATACCCTGTCAAAAGCAGAAACGGACAAAGTAGGTAACAGAGAGTTAAAATAGTAATATTGTGTACTTACAAGTACTTTTAAGTTAGTATACCGTAAAACACGATTACAGTGAAGTGATCGGAACGAACGCTTTCGATTCATTAAAAATAATGAGTTCATAGTATGTTCTTAAATGACAACGAATGAAAATGACTTCGCTGTAGGCATGATTTATTATAAACGTGAATTCATTATCAGCGTGTTCGCTGCAATCGTGTTTTACTGTGTAATCAGTTATGTCAAATACATCTCCATTCAAATTCAGTCCACTAAGATACGTATTTGTAAGATTCTTTGTAAAATAAATGTGCATTAAATTTCAATAGATTACATACCATTATCAGTGTTTTAAAATCTGGCCATGCTTTATACTTTTTCTGTGCTATGATGTTGGACATCCATACGTCACGTAAGAAAATTAACACTTCCGGAAATAGAAGCAAAATTAAAACGTTTGCGTACCTGTAATGAAACGCAATGATGAAATAAATGAATTAAGGTACAGGCATGTGATAGATGTACTTGAAGACATAATTTTAAGATTTTAATAATTAAATTATCAATACATGTATATATCCCTCTTAGTTTAATAGAGTCGTATATACATAGTCTTCTTCCCCATAATTCCATTCGCTCACTGTTCATTCATTCTTAAAGGTGGAAGGAGTTTTATGGATATTGAATATATATGAATTTGTATCGTAATTATCTCTACAAAGAAGAAATAAGTGTAGACTTATATCAACTTCAATCATTATCGATCTAATTATAATCTGACGATCTGTTTCTCTACCATGATGGAAAATACACCCAGACAGCGAGTCGATTTAAAAATCAAATTTCACACTCAAAACTTGACTTGGGCGAGGTGCGAATAATTCCTGCTTACTAAGCGCTATTATCGACTTTCAGAATGCGAATGTTTTGTAACATTTTTGTGAAAATAATTTCTTTTCCTTTCCTATTGTTGTACAAGACCTCCGTTTTTAAGGTCATATCCGAAGATTAAGACCTGTGACTCTCACTTTTAAGTGCCAAGCGTTTGGCGAAGAAGCTATCACCACCTATATTTATGTCTTAGGTTTGAGGCGGCCCTGGCACAATCGGTGCTCGAACTCACAACCTTCCGGTTACGAAGAGACCGCCCTGCCACTGATCTATTACGACCGGTTTAATTGCTTAGAAATAGGTTAATTAACTGATACAGTTCAGCTGCGTAAAAGCATGCAAATGTTATATGTTTAAAACGTAGGGAAATGGCTATGTACAAGTGCTTCATCTCCACATTTAATTCCATTCACAGGAAGGAACTCTGTCATTCAGTTGACTAAAAGGTCTGGAAAGGTGACTGAATGACAAAGCTCCTTTTCAGTAACCGTTCAATCACCTCGTAAGAAACATAAATTCCTGTACACTGTATCATATTTCTCATGGGTCTTTATGTTTTGCTTTAGGAAATGTTCACAATAAAGAGGTTCACTCCAGAGTTATGTTGTATTGTCAATTTTGGGGGGAAGTGTTACAGTATTTTTTTATTTCTATATTGAAGGAAAATTATGAAATTAAAAGGAATAAACTAGGGTTATAGTGCTTGATACTGAACTACAGTGTGTTAAACGTGATCTTTCGGCACTTCAAATATATCAACGATTTATTCACATGAACGTGATTTGTCTGTCGGTGGTATTTCAGCATAAGCATCACAAATCAATCATTACACCAAATCAATGCGCAGTCATGTCTTCGAACAATATAGATATCTAAAAGGAATAAGAAAGTAGGAGTTATGGATCAAGTTTTTTGATTTATTGCCAAAATGTTGAATTTTCATTCAAATTTTTAGTGTTTCATCATAGATATATTTAAGAATTGACGTTCTGTTTACAAAAAACATATCAACCAGATTAATTAATTTACAACATTCAAATGAATTCGAAGTCTTTGTTTTGTACTTGTATCATAAATTACAAAAATTGAAATACACGCCTATCGGTATAACTACTGACGATATCTATAGGTGGCATAAAACAGAAACTGCAAAATCATGCAAATTTAGATCTTTTAGATTATGAAATCATTCTGCCACAAAATGTAGTCCTTTTCAAATCATTTAAAAATTGGAATCGTCATACATATTTTCAATTAGATAGGTTTAAGTAGTAAATATATAATAAGTATATTTAGGCCAACAAAATAAATATGGAACTAGTATGTACACAGGCATAGATTCTTGCGCAGTCGTGTTCTAATACGAAGCGCTAACTTCCTTAATGTAGTGGTGTCGGTACTACAGAGTTTATTCATTAATTTTTTCTATTTTTTTCTTTACCCGATGATCACACAAGTACAATGCGAGGAAAACATCCAAGATATTCCGAATAAACCGCTCGTCTTACATTCAATGTTCGCTCACAGTTCACGTCGCGCTTCATTCTTGCTCTGCCTTTACTCACCGTTCACCAAATTGCGTTCAGAGTTTACACATCGCTCACTCATTCACTGCTTCCTCTGCGCATGTTCAGCGTTCACACACATTACATTTACCGCTCGTTCGGCGTTCATTCTCCGTTCAACCACCTTTCGTTTTCGATTCACTCATCCTCTCACCGTTCCAACGTGTAAGCAGAACATATCAAAACCGTAATTATGGATTTTTTTTTACCGTTTTCCTTTATCTTTTTTCTTTTCTTTTCTTTTTTTTTTTTAAATTTTGCACATACATACACATGTTCACGGAACGCGTTACATTTATACGATGCATGTATTATACATATTTTCAAAACATTGTGTTAAAATGCAATTGAAAGAAAGAAAATGTTCACAAAAACATGTACCAGATATCAGACTGGGTTGACCGTTTGGCACCAAGGAACGCTGCGAGCGATAGTTGGGCTCCAGACAGAAAAACAAACTGGAAGATGAGGTAAAGAGAAATGGCTGCTACCTAAAGAGGGGAAAAAAAGCTAAACGTTAGAAACAGTGATCTAATTTCATTCATTGTGGATTCACAAACATTACAGATTGTGAATTTAATTTTCACACCTTGTGGACTGAAAGACGCTACGCATTAAAATGTAATTCCATGAATAATGTGACTGTCAGGTACTGGTGGAGTAAAAGTAATTATGAAAAAGCATGTAATATAGAAAGCTATTTCTTATTGAAATGCTTCAGTAGTAGGGGAAATATGAAAATCAAACAATATTTCATTGCTAAATTTACCTAAACAAAACAGAAGGCTGAAATACTGTGAACAAGTGACGGTGGGTGTCACCGGTCAACAGGGGATGCTTACTCCTTACGCACCTGATCCAACCTCTGGTGTATCCAGGGATCCGTGCTTGCCCTATGCTATATTTTGTATTCTTTATAGGATTTATGTTATGATCACTATTCATTATCTTCACTTTTTAATTAAGTAATAAACTTAGCTTTCTAATTTTGTACACATGGTCTTTAAGTCTTAAAAATAACTAACTTCTTTATCTATATGGTGAAACATAATTGTTCATCTGATATAATTTGTTTATTTGTATATTTTTTAACGTCCAGCTTGAGAATCTTTCACTCATATGGAGACGTCACCATTGCCGGTGAAGGGCTGCAAAATTTAGGCCTATGGTCGGTGCTTATGGCCTTTGAGCAGGGGGGGGATCTTTTTCGTGCCATACCTGCTATGACACGGGACCTTGGGTTTTACAGTCTTATCCGAAGAACCGACCCACTAAGTCGCCTTTTACAACAAGCAAGGGGTACTGAGGATCTATTCATTTGATATGATTACTAGATGTAATAAAATTTCTCTTCCGTGAAATTATAAGATCTATCATATTGATTTTCTGACACCATGTACAAATCTATTGTATTATCCGTATTGTCTTGGTAATTCAATGAGTTAAATGGCACCATTGCTAAAGTATTTTCCCTATTTTGCTGCATGAGCCCCGTGGTGATTCGGGTTTTAGAAAAGATCCTTAGTACCCTTTGCTTGTCGTAAGAGGCGACTAAATGGAGCCGTCTTTTGGATGAGACCGCAAAAACAGATGCCCCGTGTGACACGATAAAGATACATCCCTGCTCAAAGGCCATAAGCGCCGAGCATAGGTCTACATTTTGCAGCCCCTCACCGGCAATAGTGACGACGTCTCCATATGAGTGAAAAATTCTTGAGCGGGACGTTAAACAATAGATAATCAATCAATTAATCTGCCGCATGAAAATTATAAATATAGTCCCAGTAAAGTTAATGCGATTTTACAGTAAATGAATTAAACACAATGCAGAAATACCATGTACCATCGAAACTGAATGATCTACAACTAGTTATACTTAGTTTAACAGCTGTGATCAGTAATGTTCTAGTTTAAGCTACTTGCGTGGCGATCCTCTCCTATTTCCAATTCAGTAAAATTGCAGACGAGTTCCTTTACATTTTAGAATGCAAATCACTGTGTGCCATAAGAAAACAATTTCTACACTCAAGGTATTGTACAAATCCAAATGTAGTTAAATTGTCTGAAATAATGTCAAAATCAAGTATTAAAAAATTGAGAAAGCTATGTATATTTATAACAAAAATATTCGATTTAGTCTGTCCTTCATAACTCATGCCTACTTATCTGTATATGTATATCCCGCTCGAGAATTGTGTGTGTGTGTGTGTGTGTGTGTGTGTGTGTGTGTGTGTGTGTGTGTGTGTGTGTTTACCTGTTTCCTCTTTTCCTTTTCCCCCTCTATACTTTATATGATTACATTTATTTTTTCCATTGTAATATATTGACCTTATGTACTATTAATTATTGGTGTAAGAGAGATGTGTTGTGAAAGACTGATACATTCCGGAAACGAGACTACCTTTACTAGATCCCACACAAATAACAAGTAAGGAATTCGTGTTTTACTGAATGCATGCGCCAAGGGGACCTGTCAGTGATTTCAAACATCAAGAGACCCCGTGGGGATCCTGGTTGTTAGAACAGATCCTCAGTACCCCTTGCTTGTCGTAAGAGGTGACTAAATGGGGCGGTCCTTCGGATGAGACCGCAAAAACCGAGGTCCCGTGTCACAGCAGGTGTGGCACGTTAAAGATCCCTCCCTGCTCAAAAGGCCATAAGCGCCGAGCTTAGGCCTTCACCGGCAATGGTGACGACGTCTCCATATAAGTGAAATATTCTCGAGCGGGACGTAAAACAATATATAATCAATCAATCAAACATAAAAAACAATTCTATACGAAACCTGTAAAATTTCTCTTTCCTTGTTACCGACAAAGCCAATATTGGAAGAACATAAGCTTTTTATCTCTTGCTAAATAATACTTCATGTTCACAATGCGTGATATCAATTACAGATTCAACCGTTTATTTCTGTTTGCGATAAAAGAGTGGTTGACAAATTGAAGTGATTGTGATAAGGAGTGACTGTGCAAATTCCAAGCTTGTATTTCAGTGTTACATCCTTCTATAGGGACTAACTAATTGGTGCGTCCAAACACTTGTTTACGTAGTACAATTTATTTCCGTGTTTGTGGTGTGGAATTCATAAAAGCAAGAGTTGTCAGAAGACAGCATAGCTTACTGGAAAGCGCTGCTTAACTTATCCTATTCCCCGTGCTTCTAAAGATGCTATAACCAAACCTATGTTAACGCCCAAGGTCGCAAGGTCAAAAGTCCTGGCATTATGTTAAAAGGTTGTCACGAGGATTCGATAAGTGAAATATCAAAGCCATATCCCCCCACCCCCCACCCTGCTTCAAAAGATATAGTCAAGTTTCAAGTTTATCCCTAAAATAGTGTTAACGCCGCCGACACCAGAGCCATGACAATAGCTCTCCGAGCATGTTCCTGAGAGCTAATGATATTGATAGTACAAAAATTGAAATTAAAATTCTGATACTAATTTGAAACGGATAAGGTTTGTGGAGTCTGTACCGCCCGAAAAGCTTCATGATTTTCCATTAATGCTCAGAACTAGTAGACAAGGGATATGAACAGATATCTCAGACACTGGAAATAAATTCTTTTAATGATGTTCCATCAGTATAACGTATATCAAATAGGGTCTTCAGAGGCTTTTTACGGAAAGTCGCCAAACATATGTTTTTATGGTGCGATTAAATTATTTGGATGAATATTGAAGAAAGCAAGCAACACACAAGGGGTAAGGTAGTTAGTGTTTTTTTTCTTTTTTGGTATTCAAATTCCAATTACGTCAGTCGTGTCAGACAGGAAGTTTAAGGAGTGAGACAAAATGGCTCTTGCCACAGGATCTATTTATGAGTGACTGCTGAGTTACATCATATATATGTGATTATTAGTGTCTTGTCTATAGCATGAAGTCCTATATTATTCAGCATATACATCCGTCCATGTGCCCGTGCGCCCTTGCGTCATTGACAGATCCTTTTTGGGCTTCGATCGTTTTCCAGTATTCTATTTTGCCTATCCCTACAGCTATTGGATAGAATATTGAACTTATATCAATGGGTTACAAATCAGGTTACAGTTTGGGCTTTGTTGACCTATTTTTGAAAACATTACTGACCTTGAACTTGGCGGTTTTCAGGAATTTGACAGTTTTCCAGGAGATGTTTGGTTACCCCGGTGCTTTTATGATACTTGCGTCACAAAGTCTATTTTCCAAAGTTGTTCAGAAATAAATGTGCATTGTTTTCTTTTCAGATATCATGATGTCAGTTTGTGAAACATTTGTGGTTTTGCAGTTCACACCGGTTTCAAATTGGCCAAACTTTAGAAACCCTCAAGAAAAAGTACAATGACGTCATACAAATCCTATCAAATGGCGTGTTGGAATATCCACAGTCTCTGCAAAACCTACTTTTGAGTATATTTGTAACATTATAGTTCCTTGTCAATTTCAAATAGTCATTGAGGAAGTTATCAGCTAAGTAAATGGCTGACACACCAGAACATTACAGTGCGGTGTTTTTTCGCCTTTTGTTTTCACATGACAGAATTTATCAAGTTTTATTTCCCAAACATATAATTTAAGTTGAACATGATGAACTGGAAAATTATCATGGAAAGTTGTCAGGCACCAGAACAAGTTGAGACAGTTCAAGCCACTGCCAATGAACCTGCAGATTGATAGTGCTTGACCAAACATGCAGGAGACCATACATGTATACATGTAAATACAATTCTACGTTAAATCTCAGTGCAATACACTGGAGCGAATTATCTGTGCCCTCCTATAGTCGTTTACGTTACTAGTAATTGTTGGGAAATACTACCTTTGAAATACATTAATATTTTCAAACGTTAACAATATGAAACATATTTGTACCTATTTTATGGCAATATATACATAATTTGAAATATCTTTCTGGACATCTGATGATTTTTGTTATAACATGCGACACTGAGGTGACTTTTGATATAGAACTAAAGAATCAAATGTGTTCAAACATGTTTATGTGTATCACTGATATGTTCAGACATGTTTACATGTATCACTGATATGTTCAGACATGTTTACATTCTCACTGATGTGTTCAGACATGTTTACATTCTCACTGATGTGTTCAGACATGTTTACATGTCTCACTGATGTGTTCTGTTACATCTATCACTGCTGTGTTCAGTTTACATGTATCACTGGTGTGTTCAGACATGTTTAGATTCTCACTGATGTGTTCAGACATGTTTACATGTCTCATTGGTGTGTTCAGACATGTTTACATGTCTCACTGGTGTGTTTTTATACATTTGTACTGTTGGTACCTGAAGAAAATAAATTGTCTTAATTAATATTATGTATGAAAAGAAAAGTTTATCATCGAGTTTTTATAGGGTTTTATAATATTGCTGTGCAAAACTTTCAAGGGTTTTAAATACACTCATAGGAGCATTATATGCTGAATGCATTCTATAATATTTTAAAATGAATTTCATCAATACAGATAAATATTCCAAATTTGATAAAAAGTACCTTGATGTTTATAGTAGTATGTTCACAATCAACTGCTAAATTTTTGGATGTATACCAAATCTATGTATACAAAAAAAAATATGTATACATGTATGAACAAGCGTTAATGTTTTATGTACTACTCCTGTAATGAAAACGTTATTGCTATTTTTGTTATTATTATCATTATTATCATTATTATTATCATTATTATCATTCATATCCTTATTGTTATTATCATTATTATTATCATTATTATTGTTATTATTATCATTATTATTATTGTTATTATTATTATTATTATTATTGTTATTATCATCATTATTGTTATTATTATCATTATTATTGTTATTATTATTATTATTGTTATTATCATCATTATTATTATCATCATTATTGTTATTATTATCATTATTATAATTATTAGTAGTAGTAGTATTAGTATTATTATCATTATTATTATTATCATTATTAATATTATTATTATTATTATTGTTATGGTTATTATCATCATTATTATAATTATTATTAGTAGTAGTATTAGTATTATTATCATTATCATTATTATTATTATTATTATAGTATTATCATCACCATTATTATTATTATTATTATTATCATTATTATTATCATTATTATTGTTATTATCATTATTATTATTACAGTTCATGATTTAAATTATAATGTATATTATTTACTATGTTACACTGTTCATCTTCATTATTACCTGTAGTTGTACGTTTTGTTGAATATTTGAAAACACATGTAAGAAACATTGATTCATCTTTTCCGGAATAGTGTGAAAAATACAAAAATTATGTTTGATATTACAATATATTAATTGTTTGTAATACTTTTACTTATATCTAAATTAGTAACGCTGCAAAGAGCCCGCGCAAGTTACGGCCCTTATTCGCCATCTTCCTTGAAAAAGGTGTTTTCTTACGTTAGCCTTTGACTCAGTGTGATTGCGCACGTGGTTCTGGTAATTCACATTTAGTGGCATTTTTATCTTTTGATGTGCCATCCTTTTGCTACATCCTTTATGTAGTTTGTATTTTTGTGCCTATATATCGTACATCTATAATTTTAGGCGGCCAGCATAATGCAAGATCATTTTGCATTGTTTAATTCGCTGGCAGTGTGATCCCTTGTGATTTTATATTTTTCATAATTTCGTCATTTTTCAGTGAATGGCTTTTTTTTTCATTTCTACATTGGTGTTTATTTGCTGGATCCTTACTCAGCAAAAACAGAGCTGCAGTGAGATTGTGCAGCCTGAGGAAACATCAATCATTTTCTGATATGTGACTCTGACCCTTATCACTTCTCCATCAAATGCAGTTATCTACAATAATGTCGTAGGTTCAGTCAACCTATAAGCTCTTTTGATATCTTAATAATTCGCCATAATTCACAGTAGTTAACTCTTGTATTTGTTGGAGTAAAGAAGGGAGACTTGGCTTTTTACCAATTGAATTTTTGGCTGGGACGCGAAGGGAAGTAATTCACGACGAACGGTGATTAACCTCGTAAATCCTACAGAGAATACAAAATGAACGATAGGGAAACCGGACTTCCGAACGTTCCTGGTGTTGAGGATCAGATTGTGAATTTATCAATTACTTATATTTTTGAAACATACACACGTGCCATATTTGTTACTTTGTTACTCAGAAGTGTGCACAGATTCATCATTAACGGCAGTCGCCGGATAGCTGAAAAATTGCTCAGGCGACTATAAAACAAACAAACAAACAAACAAACAAAAACATCATTAACGGATTGCATTGTTTTTTAACAGACTAAACTAGTTAATGAAAAAGTGAGCATAACGAACAATGATCAATTCCAATAAGAACTTAAACTATGAGTAAAGTAAACACGGACCCCTGGGCATGCCGGAGGTGAGAAACGGAGGCATCCCTAGTCAACATTGGTGGATAAGAAACGATCTCAGACAGTATTGAACCCAGTGAAAGAATGTATTGGTAAATTATATCGACCACAGAATTTGCGAAATGTTGGCTTTAAACTTTAAACGAGACTGTGGAAACCACTGTATCATCAATTTATTTGTTAGTCGCCTGTATTTATTTAAAAAACTAATCATACTCAGAACAAGCTCTTGGGGATAGAATCAGTTGATGGACATAACGATAATGGAATAATGCTATATAAATATTGGAGATTGACGATGGGGAAACTGACGTCACGAAACTGAGGTGTTGATTTTCCGTTAATAAATCAAAAGTTGATTCTAAGTGCAAAAATAGTTGAAGTAAAACATACTATACCTCAAAAATCTCCCTATGTAAAATTCAAAAATGTACTGCCAGAAGAATTTATAACTTAGGTTCAAACATCTTTTAAGATGTGTGTGGATTTGCAAACAGATAGAATGATTACGGGTTTTCCTTTTTGTTTTCCCTCTCGCTCTTGAAACACTTATCAAAGAAACACTATCCTTCTACACGCATTGAAAGGATTTAAAATTATTAAAGAGTCCTTAATTTCAAAAGTAAATCAAATATATTGTTAAAGAGGTCGGCACCTGAGTTTTAAAGCATTGTGCATTTTTGGGGGGAAGTACGTTTTTTATTTCTACATTAAAGGGGAATTTTGAAATTAAAAAGAAAAACTGGGGGTCACAATCCTTGTTATTGCGCTACAGCGTTTTAAAGTTGACATTTCTGCACTTAAAATTTACCCAAGATTTATTTGTGTAAACTCGATTTATCTGTTGGTGTCAACACAGCATAAACAACACAATTAAACCATTACATAGAATAGATACGCAATCATGTCTTCTAATAATACAGATATAAAAAATAATATTAGTAGACGGCTAATAACTTATGACTTGTTTGCAGATGATATACGAAAATGTTCATGTTATAGAATTTGAGAGTTTAAAAGAACATACTAGGAGAAATGTCAGTTTTTAAAATTACATGCAAATTACAAAGTCGGGCCTTAAAATTTAAAACAGAAATTTAAAAAATTTTATAGGTCAGTTTTTTGATTTATTGGCCAAATTAAATTTATATACAAAATTTTGGATAAATTAATCTACACCTTTTAAAGAATCGGCATTCTGCTTGGAAAAAATATATCAACCAAATTTATGAATTATAACATTTGAATTAGCTCCAAGTCCCAGCTACCTCATTAATTATAAAACTGAAATGCAAGAAAGGTGTAGAAATTTACAACATATTGAATAAAACAAAAATGTAAAATCGTACAGATTTGGAACTTTTTGGTAAAACAATCCTTCCGCCACAAAATATAGTCACTGCCAAACCCTTTCAAAATTTGAAATGACACAATATTTTCAGCTGGATAGGATTAAGAAATTAGATTTGTAATATGTTTGGAGCAATAGAATCAGTTTTGAATCATTAAATACAAAGCTATAGCACCCTGCACAATTCTGCTAAAACGCCGAGGAGCTAACTCTCGTTAGTAAGGAAGGAATGCAAGCGAATCGTTAATTTCCTACACGTATGTACAGAGATATTAAGATATGAAATTCCCGCCAGTTTCTTTAAACAAACCAAAACTGGTTATTTTTTAAGTCTGTATCCGTTCGGAAAGTGTGAGCGCTATCAAACTGAAATCAGAAATCGTTAGTATTTATGTTTCAATATAGCAAATGCGTGAAATAACTTTGCGTTTTAAGCATGGCATGTATGATTTCTGGACATCAATTTTCATTTCAAAAAATTGATATATTCAAAGAAGTTGTATGTTACCGTCAATCGTGTGACGTCATATTCTGAGAAGGAAGTCAATGTCGAAAAGGAGGCTATTGTTTCCGACAATTTCAAAATTAGTGCATTTTACATGAATTGAAAAATGTCTAAATTTTAGATACTGAAAATTGTCATCATCGTACCCAATCCTTTAGACATAAAACATATCTGGTTAAATTGAATTAACATAAGAAATACTTATGCAAATACTATAAGTATGTTGTAAAACATCGGGTTTCGTACATAGTAGAACAAGCAATTATAAATAAAACACATCAAATAACATGATTATTGGTACAATAATAAAAGTAATATTGAAGTACTCTAACACATTTTTACTCTGAAATGTACTTTTTTTTTACCTTTGTGAAGACACCCATTTCAAACTCAAAGAATGTTCTTTACCGTCCGTGATAGTGTGCTCTTTTCTTCATAATGAAAAAGATAAAATGTTAACACGTCACGTAATGTTTGGATGGGGAGGGACATAGAACGTCACGGCTAAGTTTTGCTGTTTGTTTAAGGTTTAACTATTCACTGAAAAATCTCCATCTTCATCACAAAGGTAAAACCCGGTCACTCTTAAATTTACATCGTGCTTTTCGTTGTGAATACCTGATACCTACATGTAATATATCTTCTGTCGGGTGATAATATACTATACTGAGTACTATTAATAATATTGCCCTTTAAAGCTGTTCAGGCGTGCGGGCAAATATGCGTATATTAAGTTTGAAGTGCATGCATTGCTACCAAATTATATATATATATATATATATATATATATATATATATATATATATATATATATCTTCATCGGATTTTTCAGTTATATCAGCATTTATTTGTGTTCATTATTAAATAATGACTAAAATTTAAATTTATGGGACATTAAAGCCATCAGTTAAATTACTGAGTTTTAACAACACCCGATACCTATCAATGTCGGATACAAGGTCAAATACAAGAAAACACAGAGCAATAAAATGGCTCAAACAAATTTAATTGTTTAATTGTTTCGTGTCTTTTGTCACACACATGCAGAGAGAGAGAGAGAGAGAGAGATAGAGAGAGAGAGAGAGAGAGAGAGAGAGAGAGAGAGAGAGAGGATAGTTTATACTTTAATTCGATGAACATTTTTGAAAAGATAAATAAAAAATAATTTTATGTGGTTTTTATTTGTTTGTCCTATTAATAAACGGGAAAGCAAACTAGGGAATATTGAAGCGGGATGATCTCAAAAGCATTTCGGACCGGAAGGTTTTACACATCACACTAGCGTTATACACCACAAGAATATTAAATATTATATATATATATATATATATATATATATATATATATATATATATTCAAACGCTATTGAAACCAGTCGAAGAAGAGGGATATATAATATAATATAATATGATATATATATATATATACCATCAATTTAGTCGGAATATTAATATTGCCAGCCCTTGAAGTAGCTATAATTTCAAAATACATTAACTGGAGGTTTTGAACGGTGAATTTTATTTATCATACATGCAATGATGTAAAATGGTTTGATTTTTATGATATTAAGAGAATCAGCACGCATACTGAATTTCGACTTTGCCGACTTTAATCTAACAACATTTCAGTTTAGGTAAAAGCCTAAATTACTCAGTGATGTCTAACCGTATGTAACCAGGTACTTTATTGACTTTGCTCGTTAAATAGATACTGTTTAAGAAAACAAACTCCACATAATTAAGGAAGTCTGCTTTTTGTCTAATGGTCTCATCAAATGAACACCCCGCCATTACTCTTTAACTCCGGTTTCCGATGTTTCGATAAACATGACTGACATCAAATAGTGTTCAGAGGAATTTTGGATTATCTTGGAGGGACCGTAATAGGCCGTTTGAAGGGCTGGTAAATACACATCGTTACTTATTCCTTGTGATTGTTGCGGGGCGGCACACTTGGGTTAAAACACGCATGGAAGGAAAAGATGGAGATGTTTTGGCAATTTGGGCATCGGAAATGCAGCGTAAACACGGAACTGCATTGTGAGAAATAGCATCTTAAAACAGGCAATGACGAGGTTTATACTTTATTTTGGAATAGATAAGTGACTGGTTAATGGAGGTGTTTAGGTGCTAAAACCAACGTGTATCGTGGAATAACGGAAAATTAACACTTACCCCATAGGTTTAACACCGTTTGATATGTTTCTGACATATCCAATGCCGTAAATGGAATTTAATTTTTTTGTTTTCTGTTTCATTTTTATTTCAAATATTGACCATTTCCAAAGTGATAAATACTAAAAGGATTAAATAGAAAATTTAACTTATCGTTGCTTAGTGCAGGGTCTGTCTGAAGGGTGATTTTGTATAATTAAAAGTGCATCTTATACTTTTGATTCTTTTTTTTTTTTTTTTTTAAATGTGATTAATGATCGATTGATGATTATGACTAATATTTTATTTCATATCATTTCATATAAAGATAATTATTTATTTGGTATCATACCTAACGTTAATTACAACTGTTGATGTGAAACATTCATAATATCTCACGTTAAATGTAACTATTCTGTTCCATATCACATTTTACGTTTACGTTATGACAATTGTTTTATCTAATTAAGTTAATCAGGTAAATTAGGACTGTTTTGTTTGATATCATATTCAACGTTAATTAGGACTATTCTAGATAATTGGTGTTAATTATGATTTTTGTCATTTTACTCGTTCGCGCCGATATATGTGAGAAAGTTTGCCAGTTTACTCTCGGAAAATCGGTGGTCTCTTCCCGGGTACATCGTATCTGGGTTCTCTCCTCCATCAATAAAAATGGACGCCACCAGATAACTGAAAAATTGTTGAGTGTGGCGGAAAGCAACAAACAAACAATCAATACATCTAATGTTACATGTAATGATGACTATTTTATATTGATTGATTGTTTGTTTGTTTGTTTGTTTTAAGTCCCGTTGAGAATTTGTAACCCATATTGTGACGTCACCTCTTGTAGTTGAACTACCACAAATTTAGACCTATTTTAGCGCTTGGGGCTGTAGCAGGGAGGGTTCTTTATCGAGATAACGCCTGATTCGACACGGGACCTCCGTTTTAAGGTCACATCCGAAAGCCCCGGAATTCTTACTTCTAAATGCCGAGCGTTTTATGAAGGAGCAATTACTACCTATGTTTACGTCTTAGGTTTGACGCGGCCATGGCTCGAGCAGGGCTCGAACTCACGACTTCCCGGTTACGAAGCGAACGCTCTAACCACTGAGCTACGGTGACAAGTGTATTACATCTTATAAGATCTGATTTTAATTGTGGCTGTTCCATCTGATACAGTGTGTGACGTTGATTATGACTTGTCTATATAATATTACAATATAATATTAATTGTGACTGACGATTTTGTGCTGCATATCAACATGTATGTTTTCCTTTGCTCTACTGAAGTTTTTGCAAGAATGGCGTTGTGATAAAAGAAGACACCTGTACTTAGATTCAGACCATACAAAACCTAACATGGGGAGTCCAGTCGAGTAAGGAGTTTTGTCTCACGTGAATGACGATCATGCAATTGTGGTCCATAGACACGTGCTTCGTACAGAAACGTGATCTTCAAGATTGAAATAAAAACATGTTTTAAACAGATTTTTTTTTTAATCCTGCAACATGCAAATATTTTAAGTCCTCTTGCTTTAGTTGAAATTATACTGTAACATTGTATATAAAGGCCAAATGGATATCAGGTTTTTGTAGCTTTCACCTTTGACCTCAGAATTGGACCGTGAAGTTCAAATTCTACAGGGGACGAAATCTGGTCTAGATAATGACGTATGTGTTTCAGACCTCAATCCAATGATATAAATCTGGTCACAAGCTTGAATGTCGTTTTTCATTTCAAAAGTTCATTTCAACTTCACAAATGATGTCCATTTTAACATTTTAACAACAACACCAGTTCCTTGCCTCCTTTGTTGAGCATTTCTGGGGGTAAATATGTTGTCATGTAACTATGTGTAAATGAATAAAATGGACTTCATAATATTAATCGTTGTATTAAGAACACTAAAACTTTTTTTCATAAACCATGCAGAACATTATTTTTAATTAACCTGAAAATTGTTTGACATACAGTATTGGTCCCGATTAACATAATCCTGTGCATACACATGTTGTATTACTATAATGAACACACAACTGTACAGGTAAAATGTCCGTTCAGTCCCCCCCCCCCCCAAAAAAAAATACAATGAAAAAAAAAGAACACTGAAAAGATGGAAATGAAAACGTGTAAAGAGTCACTTACAATTTTGTATCTCTCGTGACCAAATTCCGGGACCGAGTTCTCGTCCTAAAGAAAAGAATTATGCTAGTAATATATACATATTTTTAAATACCTTAATGTTATTTTGGGTTATAAAGACCCAACATTTATTGATTCTTTTTGAAGATTAAATCTTTATTCAAATTATACTTCAAGATAGTCCTATTAAACAAATTTTATTACCACATTTGAATGTCAAATTTATAAGTTATGGCCAATAAAAATATAATATTCTGCTTCCTAGCCAATCATATTTTCTCATCTTACGATGCAATATTTTTATGACAGTCTGTAAATACTCATTAAGTTAAATGTCATATCATTTCCTTTTCCTCTTTACGTAATACGAAATGACGAGTGCTAGGTTAGGTTTTTGTAATGAAATTTAATATTTGAGGGGAAAAAATGAAATATGGGGAACAAATTTAGGCTTCTTATGGTTAACTTGCCTTCATCTATGTGTAAGATTGCACGAAACTTGACTTTTGTTTAGATACATGAGATGTATAGGAGCTATACAAGCTATTTAGAACCCCTTTGGAATAATCACACACACACACACACACACACACACACACACACACACACACACACACAAGTATATATATATAACACATCCACTGCATTTTCTTGATTTGCCTGCAATTTTTTTTTTCATGGCTGCTCTCAACCCATCCACACCCCCTCATCATTTCTTTTTCTTTGTCATTTATGTTTCCGTGTGTGTGTGTGTGTGTGTGTGTGTGTGTGTGTGTGTGTGTGTGTGTGTGTGCGAGTCTTTGTCGTTTGACTCATTTTTGTCGATTGACTCACCCCTTAATTTAATTCTAAATGTAATATAATTTAATGTACAACTCATTTTATTTCGTTTCGGACTTGGGTGTCGACCCCGATTTTTCAAATCGTACAATCTTTGTATTGTTCCAGATTCTTTCACGCAATTTTCTCTTCTTAAACAGAAATTAAACGGAAAACTCACCTAATTTCGTTTGAATGTTCGCTTCATTTTAATTTATTTAGCGATAAATACAAATTTATGTACGACTTATCTGATCTGGCTCAGGGAGGCTATGACCAATCAACAGAGGATGGTTTTTCTCGTGGGCACACGATCTCACCTTTGGTGGACAATGAGATTGTCAGATTTTGTCCTTTCATCAGGTCAAACAAAGAGGTTTATTTAAGGTGTCTAAAGATATACGAAAAAAGAAAATATAAAAAAAAAATCTAACACTGAAACCACATTAAATTAACAAATCTACGTATTTAGACTCCAAATAATATGTTTTTGTTTGTTTTCAATATATATATATAATCCAGAAATAAATATAGAAAATCTACACAAGTAGTAGCATGATAAAAATATCACGAAGCCGGTTGAGAATATACTCGAATAATTTCTTCAGTTCTTCAGGAGTATACATTTGATATATATTTGATAATTTTGTTAGACTGAGTAATGCTTGGATCTGGATTATGTGACAAGTGTGAACCCCTTCACTACTTTCGTTGGTGCCAGACACCCAATTTCTTCATTCTTTATATGTTTTGAGGGCGAATAGTTTTCCATTCTTCCTTTCAATGTCGATGGAGATAAAAAAAAAATATAAATAATAACGTGGAATGCTTTTGGCTTCTTTTACTTTTTATGGGCATTAGCGTCTAAAATACGCATTGATTTACCATCAAAACATCAAATTTAAAAATTCATCTAAATATATATTAAATAGTGAAATATCTTCAACATTGATTTTATAGCACAGATACGAAATAAAAGCGTTTACTTCAGAGCGTTCGCTTTACGAAGTGCAGCTAACGTTAATGGATTTAAAAAAAAAAAAGAATTTCTGGATAAAGAAAAATATTTATCATGTGAAATAATTTTCTTCCTTGTCTACGTCAACAAATTTGAATTAAGCCGGGTATTGGAGCATCACCACTTTAATGTATAGGAAATTATTTCATGAACTTCCACGGATAATTTCACCAATACGACATCACAAAATAATCATGATAAAGCAAATTTTGATTACGCTACAAAAACATTGACAATTTTATCGCATATTATAAATACATTGATACATGTAAATGGAATGTGTATTGAACAATCCGGACTGTCGTTTTTCATGAAGTTTGATTTCAACATATTTAAAACAAGTTTCGTATTATAACAAAATTAGTAATAAAAGTAGCATGTTTAAACAAGGCAGTCATCGCCTCATCGGTACGAAAACAAGATTCCTTGAATGGTCAGTATCTTATACACGCAGTTACTGTAACTGTGATATACAACGTGATTACAGACATCCCTTTATCACAGTCATCATTCATACTGACGACTGGAGAGAGAGAGAGAGAGAGAGAGAGAGAGAGAGAGAGAGAGAGAGAGAGAGAGAGAGAGAGAGAGAGAGAGAGAGAGAGAGAGATGTCAGACTAACGTATTGACATCTGTAGAGAGACAAGGGGGAGGAGTCATACTGACGACTGGAGAGAGAGAGGGGGTTCAGTGTAGAGAGATAGAGAGAGAAAGAGAATGAGAGAGAGACTAAATGCTAAATACCAGTTTCTTATAATCTTATAATACATTTTACGCACATTTAATTTAATAAGATCAGAGAGGTTCGGGGAGAGAGAGAGAGAGAGAGAGAGAGAGAGAGAGAGAGAGAGAGAGAGAGAGAGAGAGAGAGAGAGAGAGAGAGAGAGAGAGAGAGAGAGAGAGAGAGAGAGAGAGAGAGACGTACGATTCTAAAGAGAGGGGTGGTGGAGGGGGGTGACGTTGTGACACTATACAGATGATTATTGCCATCCGAGGTCCCCGAGAGGCATAATGCAAATAGTAAAACGAATAATATTATACCTCATAAAGAGTTTATATATAAAGTATCGACAGCAACCGAGGCTACCAAGGGACGATACTTCAGGAACATTACATGTATATTACATCGTGTTTGTACTGTATACTACACCGTGTTAGTACTGTATATTACACCGTGTTAGTACTGTATATTACACCGTGTTAGTACTGTATACTACACCGTGTTAGTACTGTATATTACACCGTGTTAGTACTGTATATTACACCGTGTTAGTACTGTATACTACACCGTGTTAGTACTGTATATTACACAGTGTTAGTACTGTATATTACACAGTGTTAGTACTGTATACTACACCGTGTTTGTACTGTAGATTACACCGTGTTAATACTGTATACTACACCGTGTTAGTACTGTATACTACACCGTGTTAATACTGTATACTACACCGTGTTAATACTGTATACTACACCGTGTTAATACTGTATACTACACCGTGTTAGTACTGTATATTACACAGTGTTAGTACTGTATATTACACCGTGTTAGTACTGTATACTACACCGTGTTAGTACTGTATACTACACCGTGTTAATACTGTATACTACACCGTGTTAATACTGTATACTACACCGTGTTAATACTGTATACTACACCGTGTTAGTACTGTATACTACACCGTGTTAGTACTGTATACTACACCGTGTTAGTACTGTATACTACACCGTGTTAGTACCGTATATTACACCGTCTTAATACTGTATACTACACCGTGTCAGTACTGTATATTACACCGTGTTAGTACTGTATATTACACCGTGTTAGTACTGTATATTACACCGTGTTTGTACTGTATATTACACCGTGTTAATACTGTATACTACACCGTGTTAGTACTGTATACTACACCGTGTTAGTACTGTATATTACACCGTGTTTGTACTGTATATTACACCGTCTTAATACTGTATACTACACCGTGTTTGTACTGTATATTACACCGTGTTAGTACTGTATACTACACCGTGTTTGTACTGTATATTACACCGTGTTAGTACTGTATACTACACCGTGTTAGTACTGTATACTACACCGTGTTTGTACTGTATATTACACCGTGTTAGTACTGTATATTACACCGTGGTAGTACTGTATATTACACCGTGTTAGTACTGTATATTACACCGTGGTAGTACTGTATATTACACCGTGTTAGTACTGTATACTACACCGTGTTAGTACTGTATACTACACCGTGTTAGTACTGTATATTACACAGTGTTAGTACTGTATAGTACACCGTGTTTGTACTGTATATTACGCCGTGTTAGTACTGTATATTACACCGTGTTAGTACTGTATACTACACCGTGTTAGTACTGTATACTACACCGTGTTAGTACTGTATATTACACCGTGTTAGTACTGTATACTACACCGTGTTTGTACTGTATATTACACCGTGTTAGTACTGTATACTACACCGTGTTAGTACTGTATACTACACCGTGTTTGTACTGTATATTACACCGTGTTAGTACTGTATATTACACCGTGGTAGTACTGTATATTACACCGTGGTAATACTGTATATTACACAGTGTTAGTACTGTATATTACACCGTGGTAGTACCGTATACTACACCGTGTCAGTACTGTATATTACACCGTGTTAGTACTGTATACTACACCGTGTTAGTACTGTATATTACACCGTGTTAGTACTGTATACTACACCGTGTTAGTACTGTATACTACACCGTGTTAGTACTGTATATTACGCCGTGTTAGTACTGTATATTACACCGTGTTAGTACTGTATACTACACCGTGTTAGTACTGTATACTACACCGTGTTAGTACTGTATATTACGCCGTGTTAGTACTGTATATTACACCGTGTTTGTACTGTATACTACACCGTGTTTGTACTGTATATTACACCGTGTTAGTACTGTATACTACACCGTGTTAGTACTGTATACTACACCGTGTTTGTACTGTATATTACACCGTGTTAGTACTGTATACTACACAGTGTTAGTACTGTATATTACGCCGTGTTAGTACTGTATATTACACCGTGGTAGTACCGTATACTACACCGTGTTAGTACTGTACATTACACCGTGTTAGTACTGTATACTACACCGTGTTAGTACTGTATACTACACCGTGTTAGTACTGTATATTACACCGTGTTTATACTGTATATTACACCGTGTTAGTACTGTATATTACACCGTGTTAGTACTGTATACTACACCGTGTTAGTACTGTATATTACACCGCGTAGTACTGTATATTACACCGTGTTAGTACCGTATATTACACCGTGTTTGTACTGTATACTACACCGTGTTATAAGTGTATAGTACACCGTGTTATAACTGTATATTACATCGTGTTAGTACTGTATATTACACCGTGTTAGTACTGTATACTACACCGTGTTAGTACTGTATATTACACCGTGTTAGTACTGTTTATTACACCGTGTTAGTACTGTATATTACACCGTGTTAGTACTGTTTATTACACCGTGTTAGTACTGTATACTACACCGTGTTAGTACTGTATATTACACCGTGTTAGTACTGTATACTACACCGTGTTAGTACTGTATATTACACCGTGTTAGTACTGTATACTACACCGTGTTATAAGTGTATAGTACACCGTGTTATAACTGTATATTACACAGTGTTAGTACTGTATACTACACCGTGTTAGTACTGTATATTACACCGTGTTAGTACTGTTTATTACACCGTGTTAGTACTGTATATTACACCGTGTTTGTACTGTATACTACACCGTGTTAGTACTGTATATTACACCGTGTTAGTACTGTATATTACACCGTGTTAGTACTGTATATTACACCGTGTTAGTACTGTATATTACACCGTGTTAGTACTGTATACTACACCGTGTTAGTACTGTATATTACACCGTTTTAGTACCGTATACTACACCGTGTTAGTACTGTATATTACACCGTGTTAGTACTGTATACTACACCGTGTTAGTACTGTATATTACACCGTGTTAGTACTGTATACTACACCGTGTTTGTACTGTATATTACACCGTGTTAGTACTGTATATTACACCGTGTTAGTACTGTATATTACGCCGTGTTAGTACTGTATATTACACCGTGTTAGTACTGTATATTACACCGTGTTTGTACTGTATATTACACCGTGTTAGTACTGTATATTACACCATGTTAGTACTGTATATTACACCGTGTTAGTACTGTATACTACACCGTGTTAATACTGTATATTACACCGTGTTATAAGTGTATAGTACACCGTGTTACAACTGTATATTACACCGTGTTAGTACTGTATACTACACCGTGTTAGTACTGTATATTACACCGTGTTAGTACTGTATATTACACCGTGTTAGTACTGTATATTACATCGTGTTAGTACTGTATACTACACCGTGTTAGTACTGTATATTACACCGTGTTAGTACCGTATACTACACCGTGTTAATACTGTATATTACACCGTGTTAGTACTGTATATTACACCGTGTTAGTACTGTATACTACACCGTGTTATAAGTGTATAGTACACCGTGTTATAACTGTATATTACACAGTGTTAGTACTGTATACTACACCGTGTTAGTACTGTATATTACACCGTGTTAGTACTGTATATTACACCGTGTTAGTACTGTATATTACACCGTGTTTGTACTGTATATTACACCGTGTTAGTAATGTATACTACACCGTGTTAGTACTGTATATTACACCGTGTTTGTACTGTATATTACACCGTGTTAGTACTGTATATTACACCGTGTTAGTACTGTATATTACACCGTGGTAGTACAGTATATTACACCGTGTTTGTACTGTATATTACACCGTGTTTGTACTGTATATTACACCGTGGTAGTACCGTATATTACACCGTGTTAGTACTGTATATTACACCGTGTTTGTACTGTATATTACACCGTGTTAGTACTGTATATTACACCGTGTTTGTACTGTATATTACACCGTGTTAGTACTGTATACTACACCGTGTTAGTACTGTATATTACACCGTGTTAGTACTGTATATTACACCGTGTTTGTACTGTATATTACACCGTGTTAGTACTGTATATTACACCGTGTTTGTACTGTATATTACACCGTGTTAGTACTGTATATTACACCGTGTTAGTACTGTATATTACACCGTGTTAGTACTGTAAACTACACCGTGTTAGTACTGTATATTACACCGTGTTAGTACTGTATATTACACCGTGTTAGTACTGTATATTACACCGTGTTAGTACTGTATATTACACCGTGTTAGTACTGTATACTACACCGTGTTAGTACTGTATATTACACCGTGTTAGTACTGTATACTACACCGTGTTAGTACTGTATATTACACCGTGTTAGTACTGTATACTACACCGTGTTTGTACTGTATATTACACCGTGTTAGTACTGTATATTACACCGCGTTAGTACTGTATACTACACCGTGTTAGTACTGTATATTACACCGTGTTAGTACTGTATACTACACCGTGTTAGTACTGTATATTACACCGTGTTAGTACTGTATATTACACCGTGTTAGTACTGTATACTACACCGTGTTAGTACTGTATATTACACCGTGTTAGTACTGTATACTACACCGTGTTAGTACTGTATATTACACCGTGTTAGTACTGTATATTACACCGTGTTAGTACTGTATATTACACCGTGTTACTACTGTATATTACACCGTGTTAGTACTGTATACTACACCGTGTTAGTACTGTATATTACACCGTGGTAGTACTGTATATTACACAGTGTTAGTACTGTATATTACGCCGTGTTTGTACTGTATACTACACCGTGTTACTACTGTATACTACACCGTGTTAGTACTGTATATTACACAGTGTTAGTACTGTATATTACACCGTGTAGTACTGTATATTACACCGTGTTAGTACTGTATATTACACTGTGGTAGTACTGTATATTACACCGTGTTACTACTGTATACTACACCGTGTTAGTACTGTATAGTACACCGTGTTAGTACTGTATAGTACACCGTGTTAATACTGTATATTACACCGTGTTTGTACTGTATATTACACCGTGTTAGTACTGTATATTACACCTTGTTAGTACTGTATATTACACCGTGGTAGTACTGTATATTACACCGTGGTAGTACTGTATATTACACCGTGTTAGTACTGTATACTACACCGTGTTATAACTGTATACTACACCGTGTTAGTACTGTATATTACATCGTGTTAATACTGTATATTACACCGTGTTAGTACTGTATATTACACCGTGGTAGTACTGTATATTACACAGTGTTAGTACTGTATATTACGCCGTGTTAGTACTGTATACTACACCGTGTTACTACTGTATACTACACCGTGTTAGTACTGTATATTACACAGTGTTAGTACTGTATATTACACCGTGTAGTACTGTATACTACACCGTGTTAGTACTGTATACTACACCGTGTTAGTACTGTATATTACACCGTGTTTGTACTGTATATTACACCGTGTTAGTACTGTATATTACACCTTGTTAGTACTGTATATTACACCGTGGTAGTACTGTATATTACACCGTGTTAGTACTGTATATTACACCGTGTTAGTACCGTATATTACACCGTGTTAGTACTGTATACTACACCGTGTTAGTACTGTATATTACACAGTGTTAGTACTGTATATTACACCGTGTTAGTACTGTATATTACACCGTGGTAGTACTGTATATTACACCGTGTTAGTACTGTATATTACATCGTGTTAGTACTGTATATTACGCCGTGTTAGTACTGTATATTACACCGTGTTAGTACGGTATATTACACCGTGTTAATACTGTATACTACACCGTGTTAATACTGTATACTACACCGTGTTAGTACTGTATATTACACCGTGTTAGTACTGTATATTACACAGTGTTAGTACTGTATATTACACCGTGTTAGTACTGTATATTACACCGTGGTAGTACTGTATATTACACCGTGTTAGTACTGTATATTACATCGTGTTAGTACTGTATATTACGCCGTGTTAGTACTGTATATTACACCGTGTTAGTACTGTATACTACACCGTGTTAGTACTGTATATTACACAGTGTTAGTACTGTATATTACACCGTGTTAGTACTGTATATTACACCGTGGTAGTACTGTATATTACACCGTGTTAGTACTGTATATTACACCGTGTTAGTACTGTATACTACACCGTGTTAGTACTGTATATTACATCGTGTTAGTACTGTATATTACGCCGTGTTAGTACTGTATATTACACCGTGTTAGTACTGTATACTACACCGTGTTAGTACTGTATATTACACCGTGTTAGTACTGTATATTACACCGTGTTAGTACTGTATACTACACCGTGTTAGTACTGTATATTACACAGTGTTAGTACTGTATATTACACCGTGTTAGTACTGTATATTACACCGTGGTAGTACTGTATATTACACCGTGTTAGTACTGTATATTACATCGTGTTAGTACTGTATATTACGCCGTGTTAGTACTGTATATTACACCGTGTTAGTACGGTATATTACACCGTGTTAGTACTGTACATTACACCGTGTTAGTACTGTATATTACACCGTGTTAGTACTGTATATTACATCGTGTTAATACTGTATATTACACCGTGTTAGTACTGTATATTACACAGTGTTAGTACTGTATATTACACAGTGTTAGTACTGTATATTACACCGTGGTAGTACTGTATATTACACCGTGGTAGTACTGTATATTACACCGTGGTAGTACTGTATATTACACCGTGTTATAACTGTATATTACACCGTGTAGTACTGTATATTACACAGTGTTAGTACTGTATATTACACCGTGTTAGTACTGTATATTACAGCATGTTAGTACTGTATATTACACTGTGTTATACATTGTAATGATTTATTACCTTTTTAGTGCTATAATAGTATTAATTTCTCCGTTTCGTACCAAAAGTTGCCATCCCAAGACATATATACAATATGTAAGTTAGATGAATGATTCTATCATAAATGATTTACACAACCAAGTTTAATGTGTAAATATACATGAGATTAGATAGTGCACCCCACGCTAATCACAGGTAAATCAATTTTGACAACTGCATTCATCAACCAAATAAAATTCATTAACTGGCTGTATATCAGAAAAATTTCAACATTCTCCATTTGCAACTTTTAATAACTTTTGTCTGTCTTCATTGAATTTTTCATAAAAAATTTCATCATCAACATCATTTGTAATACAATGTAGACAAATTCTTAGAAGTGGTGGATTTTTCTTGTAGATACCTATTTCAATAATCAGTTTGGTGACATAAAATTATAAATCTAGTAAATCTTTTCCTGTAGTCAATATTGATCAATGACAAATAACCTTCCATCTGGAGTGTGGATTTAAATTTAACATATGTCCCGAGTTTTAAAATTGTGTACTGACCTGTTTCCATATTCCTGGATTAAAAAAAAACAGATTTAGGGAGAATATGAATTTGATTTTTGAAAGTTTTAGCTGACTCCCTTTTTTTCACAAAAGTTTAAAGAGACATATAGATTTAAAGATAGAGAGAGAAGGGGGGGGGGGGGTCGGACTGACAACTGTAATTAGAGAGGAGGGTTAGACTGACGTAGTCACACTGTAAAGGAAGATAGAGAAAAATAGATTGTATACTGTTTAACGTCCCGCTTGAGAATCTTTCACTCATGTGGAGAGGTCATCATTGCCGGTGAAGGGCTGCAAAATTTAGGCCTATGCTCGGCACTTACGGCCTTTGAGCAGGATCTTTATCGTGCCACACCTGCTGCGACACGGGACCTCGGTTTTTGCGGTCTCATCCGACGGACCGCCCTATTTAGTCGCCTCAGGGGTGCTGAGGATCTATTCTAAGAACCCGGATCCCCACGAGAGAGAGGTTGCGTCAGACTGATGTCACCTCTAGTGTACTGTCATATTTTTAAGGATCTCAGCCTGTCAGTAATTACTGTAAAATAAGATAAAATCTTAAATAAGCACCATAAGAAGTAACCATATTCCGATCTGACACAGATGACCTCTAGAAATTTGGAATCGCGCAGGAGAAAATCGAGCCAACAACTTGATATACATGTATGATGAGTGGATTATTACGAATAATTCAAATTCTACATACATCATTTACAGTACATTCCGAACTACAAGCGAATTTTCAATCCTCACCAACAACGCCGTCATCTATGTAGTGTGTATGACAAATGATCCTCCTTGTATGTAGTGTTCAAAACTTGGAGCGACCATTGTCTTTTATTGATCCACTGTTGTTGGTTTTTTTTATTAGCTTACCTGAGCTGAAGGTTCAAGTGAGCTTTTCTGATCACCGCCCGTCGTCAGTCGCCGAGTATAGGCAACGCTTCACCAGTGACGTCTCCATGACTCAACAACGTTAACAATATACAACCAATCATGATAATGTCTGCCTTCTTTTTACTAGTGAAAAAAAAAAAACAAATCAGCATGAATTTGATTTACATAGTTTGTGGAATCGGAAGTATTGATGAACATTGCAGGAACCGTTGAAGTATATATGGTGATAAAAGGCAAAATCAAAGCATTGCACGAGACCAATTGTGGAGGTCGCCGTAGTTTAATGGAATTCTACGCACAAGTACTCTGAAGTTGTCAAGAGATGCTGGAGTTCCTCACTGGAAATATTTCGTGTTGATCAGGTCTTCCAACAGTCTGATGGACTTCCTATGTGCATGAATTATGCTCCACTACTAAGCTTCTACGCGAGATGAAAAAATATCTTGCTTCGTTTAATGTCAGCATTTCACGAATTCTATGGTTGTAAAAAAACCGATCTGCTTTACAAATACAATCTCTCATTAGGTCTAATGCATTTGACATTTTTCATACAAAATGTTTGGCCATTTTTACATGCTAATTTTGTCTACGGATTACTCCATCTACCTGATCAAGATATAGGGTTCACGGCGGGTGTGGTCGCTCTACAGGGGATGCTTGATTCCATCCCTGGTATGTCCAGGGGTCCGCGTTTGCTCACCTCTCTAATTTGTATTTCTTATAGGAGTTATGACATTCAATGATCAGTGCTCGTTATTTTCACTTTTTCATACGCTAGAGTACTTACTTTATGGCGTATTAAGTCAATAAAATAATTTATTTGATGTTTCAGAAAAAATACACGAAGCAGATTGTGTATGTAACAATAGTCAAAATAAAGTTTACTTAGTAAATCCACTAATCACTGATTATATTTTTGACTAAACCATAAATTTTTTTTGTTTGTTTGTTTATAGCCGCCTGAGCAATTTTTCAGCTATCCGGCTGAAAATTTTAAAAGATACTGAAAGTTACTCAGAAGGTATACGTTTCCTACACATAGTTGGCATGAAGTTTCAGGGGGAAAAAAGGATTAACAGAACTATGACGCAAATGTTAATCGGTGTTCACTGGTATTCAGAGAAAGTAACTTTTTTATGTATTGAATGTCCCTATCCTTCGATATTACTAAGAATGAAGAAAATTTATTGATAAATAATATTTCCATAACATTGTCTTGTCTGTCCCTAAGCCTTCCATTACTTAATAAAAAATAGCAATATACATTCACTCGGTCAAGGAAAATATTACGTGTTCATTGATTTTTCCCCAAGAAAACGATGATAATCTCCACATTAACTGGGATAACCATTATTCTAAGAATGTTAAATTTGTATGCAAGCATATGTCGACAACAAACATACATTGTCCTTGGGGATCCGGGTTAGATTAGGTCCTTAGTACCCCTTTCATATCGTAAAAGACGACTAAATGGGGCAGTCCTTCGGATGAGACCGCAAAAACTGAAGCCTCCTCTTGTCACAGCATATGTGGCACGATAAAGATACCTCCCTGCTCAAAGGTCGTAAGCGCCGAGCATTGACCTAAATGGTGACACCTCCTATATTATGTGATGTCTCTTTGTCGTACGTAGTGACGTCAAACACATAAGTACAGAGTAGTATTTGGAACGAACTCATGTCATCATGTACTAGTGACCTTCACCTTTATATTAATAGGAAAATTATGCTAATGATTGATTGATTATGTATTGTTTAACGTCCCGCTTGAGAATTTTTCACTCATATGGATTTCATATCCACTGCAAGTGAAGGGCTGCAAAATTTAGGCCTATGATCGGCGCTTATGGCCTTTGAGCAGGGAGGGATATTATCATGTCACACCTGCTGTGACAAGGGGCCTCGGTTTTTGTAGTCTCATCTGAAGGACCGCCCCATTTAGTCGCCTTTTACGATAAGCAAGAGGCACTGAGGATCGATTCTAACAACCCAGATCCCCACGGTGCTATGTCAATGACAATTTATCACGTTAATGAAGAACAGAGATCAAAGGAGATATTTACTTATGGGAACAATTATCTGCAAATTTGAGTGCATTATGCTAATGCGTTATGGAGAGTAAAGGGGGATTAACACTGACGCGCAATGTCGCGAATGAACGAATACTGATGTAACATATATAGGAGATAATGAAATGCAATTGAGTGAATGGTATTTAAAGATCAAAGTGAGGGCGGAGAGACTTGAGAACAACGAATAATACAGACTACTTAGACTGCTTGACTGCGCCACTGCTAGTGGGAACCCTTGATCTCAGGTGAACGAGGTTTTGAAACTTCAAGGACAGTGGAATCCGTGTACGTTAAAGACATTATGACTCCGAATATTTGGAAACGTGAAATTAACATTCATTTAGATAAATATCACTTCATTTTTCCCATAAAGGTAGAGACAGCGTATACGACTATATCCAAAAACGGAGGTCAATCAGCACAGATATGTGTACCTTTGCTGTCGATATTTAGGGTACATGTAGTATTTGATTTTGGATAAATCTTTATTTATGGAAACGTTATCTTGAGTTACATATATGCACGAGTCTGTAATACACACACACACACACACAAACCCACACACACCACACACACACACACACACATAATATATATATATATATATATATATATATATATATATATATATATATATATTGCATTAATGTTAGTTCCATATATGAAAAAAGTATGCTCCCCTTTTCAAAAACAAAAGCGATAATGGCTGACTTCTTTTTACATACAAATATCAGCAATGTTTGTCTATTCCTTTTAGATTTGACTGCTTAGCTGAATAACTCAGTAACCTGTCGACTGCACATCGCGGGTTCCATTCCAACAGCGGCTTTACTTTTTTTTCTTCCAGATTACTTTCTTCAAACACTGCACTTTTGACCAACTAAAGTTAATTTGACAGCTTTCAATTTCAATATCTTCCAACTTTCATCCTTATCTAATTTATATTATGTAGTAAGGCCGTCGAACATTAAGTGGCAAGAAATGAAATATACAGCATTCTTGATTTTCATCCGTTACAGTCAGGCATTTGACGTCACACGGAAACATTTCAGTCGAACAGGTGGACACACAGACAGACAGACAGACAGAGAGTTCATTTTAAGTTTGTAACATGTGCAAAAATATTAATTTTCTTGTGATTTGTCAATTCTTTATATTGTAATAAGGGTGCAAGTCACCCCCTTAACCCTTTTCCTATTGGCACTTTTTGAGGTGAAAGATTAAATGATCTTTTAAATCAGTTCAAAGCAATTTTTGTCAAAATTTTATAGTGCAATTTTGACAAACATTTGTTAAAATAATTAGAAATGAAAGCGTTAAAAAACGTACACGTACATAAAATTGCTATTTTCTTACAACTTTGCCAGGCATTGAAAATAATTTTATATACACTAAAAGTAGGGAAAATATGCTTTTCAAAAATATAAAAATAATTGCATTTAACGAGAAAATAAATATAATAACATCGAGGGAGAAGATAGCTTTGTGACAGTGCGTTGCGTCACATTTTAAAAAGGACATCTTTCACTTTAAATGTTCATTGTAGTTAAATGCTTCTATTTGTATCATTTATTTTTATATAGTTAAAAAATAGACGACATTTTGAAAAATATTATATATAGATCATATATTTTATATCCATGGTTTCAACGATTTTGAGGCATTCCTTTTGCGATGTCCTGTTGTAACGCGCCAGCGGTCAAATTGACCGGTACGGTAGAGAAGGGGTTAATGTTAGTGGCGATCTGCTCGTCTTTGGTCTGTTCTATAAACTGATACTGACTCGTTGCAGCGTGTCCCACAAGTGACGCATTGATGCGGCACGGTATGTAACAACGTGACGCTATGTAACAATTTGTTATATAACGTAGCACAACTGGCGACGCTATGTAACAGAATTTTTTATTACATAGCGTCGCCATTCATGCTACGCTTTGTAACAAATGGTTACATACTGTGGTGTAGATGCCAACAGTGTGTAATAAATTGGTACATACTGTGCGGGGAATGCATTTTTGAGGGGGTGGGGGGTGATTCCTGGGAGTTGGGGGACAAAGTCTTGTAAGTTCCCTTAATCATTGTGTTCTTGAGTAGGTATCATGTGTATCTTTCATGTACATTCATACATAACACGTTCAGGACGTTTCCACCGTGTATAACGCCACATGCAGAGACCATGATTGGTAGAGCGCGGGATCTGTCAATTCCAAGAGAAGTAGGGCGGTATGTGATGTGTTCAAAAAGACTTATGTATAATTAAAATAAATCTAGTTAGACAAAAGTACTGCACGGTAGACAATAGATAATGGCGAGTGAGCACTAGCTAGTTTGGAACTCTTTGGAAATACTTAAACACTTCGATAATAGGTAAGGTAAGCGCAGAGTACATTTTCCGGTGTACCTGGTGAGATATCTTAATTCCTATAGCACAGAATCCAAGATTTTTCTACCAGAAACATTTCCTTTGAATGGGAACTCAATATTGTTTTGAAGGAATAAAAAAAAACCAGCAAAACATCATGGTACGCCGATTATTCCACTGCAAACTCTGTGTGGTGTAGGGGGTGGGGGTGGATATCTTGGTGTAGGGGGGACCGGAACTCCAGTTATTTTAGCGAATTTTCTTACAAATTGCATATCTTGAGCACAGTGAAAATATGAATATCAATTTCGAAGTCGATAAAGCTACTCCGGTGCTCGTACGATAACCCGATAATGATGTCTCTTCTGACACTTTATTTCATTAAATTTCCATTTAAAAAAAACTATTTTCTAAAAAACTTACCACGGCACCGCATGTTTGATATGCATATGTATGTGAACAAAGCAAAAGAATACTTTTACACGATCAACAAAACTGCTATCTATAAAACTCTACCAAAAAAAATTAGATATATAAATAACCGTTAATCATGCATGGTACACTTGAAATTTTACTTGGGTACCCTTTAATGCCCCCCCCTTTTTTTTATTTAACAAAATGATTTGAGAATTTTCCTTATACAGTCTTTTTGTCCCATTCCTGATCATGGTCGGCTCAGAATCACTTTGCAAATATTATATAGAAATACTTAATTGATAATTATTGAAATGATTTCTACTTAGAACGGTAAATCATACTTAACGTGATTACTGAGGGTGTAGTAATTTTTATGCAACCAAGGTTTATATTCTGTAATTCATGAAGACTTCCGACATCTTTGTCACTTACACGCTTAGTAAAAAATAGCGCTATAGGGAAAAGTTGTCTGCAGTTGAAGTATAAACAGTTTTATTATTATTATTATTATTATTGTTTTTATTTTATTTTACAGAAAAAATACATTAATTTTGATAGATATATCTTTCAGCAAGAGCATCAATAAATTTAAATGTTTCTTCAGTGAGTCGAGATCGATGCCTTACCTTAGAAACACCATCCGGTCGTGTCAAAGCATCCAACGCGCCCTGTGGAACTTGACTTTACATTTTGAGGAGTATTCCAGTTCATATCAAAGGTGCTTCTGGATTTATAGAAATAGTGTCAGATATAATAAGCATACATTTTTTTTATAACTACAATACACTATAATTTTTTCCTGATTACCAAAGTGGGTTATGACCCCCCCCCCCCCCCCCCCCCCCCCTTAAAACACATTTTTAACCTTAGATAATTAGAACAGTGAATATACTACGTGCAGTAACAAGATGTACTTCTTGAAATTAATATTTAAAAAGTACGTACATTGTAGTTTATTCAACTTTAGCATATTTAATTCCGTGCCTTTATTTTCTGTTTTATTCCTAGCTTTCCACGTGATTCAAGAAAATGGCGGGGAATTGTTATCCCGTGTAGACATAACGTTATATCATAAACAGATTCAGGGAAAGATAATAATTAATGTTCAATAAAGAATTTCGAATGCCGAGATTTTGGTTATGCTTCTATGTAAAGCTTTGGATATTGTTCAATATAACGAAGAATTAATTAAAACTGGTGTTTGATTTGCTTTATTTCTGTAGAAACTAGGTATATCTTAAACGGAATAAACATACAGACGTACTGATTTAAAACCTGGGTCCGATTGAATGATGGATCAATCAACGTTCAAATCGGCCTGCAGTCGTTTCAAACATTATGACTTGAAACTGACCTATGAACTCAGTTATGGAAAATGCAAAGAGCGATGATATTTATAAAAATTTTCGGATAATGTATTTTTTATCACAGATTAACTTCTGATCTCACAAGCAGATTGAAATTTAAATCAAATTGGATTATACCGCTAGCAATCGTTAAATCAATGAAAATGAACTGGGCCAAAGAATGTACTTTTGAACAAAAACGCCACGAGATTTTCACACACACACACACACACCACCCCCTACGCCACATAGCACTCGGCATACCATTTAAAAATACATGTAACTTTTAAGAAATAGGAATAGGAGACAAGAATAAAAATTATTGACAGAGATAAAAATGTTAAAATGAAATAGTGGAACCTAAACTATAAATAAAATATAAAAACAAAAATGTTAAAAAATGAAATTGCTAAAATCAAAAATATAAAATCAGCATTATGAACATATGAACAGACTGAAAAATATTGATAAAAATATTACATTGTTGAAACAAAAATATAGAACGAAAATAAAATATAGCAACAACCATATCAAATTACGATTATAAAATAAAAAATAAAAACATTGAATTAAATCAAAAACAGAAATAAAAATGTTAAAATGTTAAAATGAAATTGTTAAAACAAAAATGCAAATAAAAAACAGAAACAAAGATTTTAAAATAAAATAGTTAAAATTACAAGAGCCCACAGGCCTTAACGGTCACTTGAGTATAGTAACCCATAGAGAGACCTGTCTGAGAGTCTTATATTCTCATTTTGGAGTCGTTTATTCACAGCTTTATGATCTTTCTAAATATGCATACAATCCTATTCAAATGATGAAGTTTGAAACATTTAAATTAGCCCATATTTCCCTGACCGAGGTGCAATGAATTTCACAATTTTGGTAAAGGGCTTCATGGACATAATAAACAAGCATTTGATTTTTCTCCCCCATGTGTGGGAATAGAGACGATTTTTAATGCTTTTAGTTTTGTTTTGATTTGTTTGTTTGTTTGTGTTTTTGTTTTTTTTTTTGGGGGGGGAGGGGGTGTTTAGTGTTTTTTTTCTAGTTTTGGTCCCAACCATAAGGCAATGGGGGAGCTATGATCTTAAATTTTACAATTCTCATTCCTCCTACCCTAATATTTTTTGCCCCACCCCTAGGACTCTAGGGGAGCAGGAGACCTGAAATTTACAACTTGTGTCCCCCTTGTCCCAAAGATGCTTCATACAAAATATCAGGGGAGTTGGTATGATCGTTATCAAGAAGTTAAAAATGTTCAAATTGTTAACACATTTAGTCACTGATCATTTTGGTCCCTCCATCATGCCAAAATCTGTACCCCTGCAGTCATGAAATTTACAATTTTGGTAAAGGGCTACCTGAACATTACAAACATTCGTTTATTTTCAATTTGGCATCAATATCATTAAAGAAGATGTTTTCTAAATATTTTACACTTGAAAACTATATACCAAGATGACCCCGTCCTGGGGTCAGAACCTCTAACCTGTGGATCACGAAATTTACAATTTTGGTAGAGGTATTCCTGCTCTACATTATTATGCATTTAGTTTTTGCTATAAATGTGACCGGTCGCGGTAGCTCAATGGTTAGAACGTTCGCTTCGTAACCGGGAGGTCGTGGGTTCTATTCCCGCTCGTGCCATGGCCGCCTCAAACCTAAGACGTAAACATATGCAGTGATTGCTCCTTCGCCAAATGCTCGGCATTTAGAAGCGAGAATCTGCCTTTAAGGCCTCGCGGGAGCAGAAGTTCTGAAATTTACAATTTATGTCCGCCTTGTCCCAAAGATGCTTCATACCAAATCTGAAAAGAATTGAAATGGTTGTTATCAAGATGAAATTGAAAATGCTTGACTGTTAGCACATTTAATCAATGACCATGTTGGCCCCACCTCATATCAAAACCTCTACCCCATGAGTCAGATCATTATACTCCAGGGATCATGAAATTTACAATTTTGGTAGAGGCCTTGCTGCTCAACATTAATATGCATTTAGTTTTTCTTAGAAATGTGCAGTTGTAGAGGAGAAAAATTAGGGTCTCAGGGGATAGGAAGAGTCCTGACATTTATAATTTATGTCTGTCTTGTCCCAAAGATGCTTCATACCAAATTTGAAAAGATTTGGAATGGTAGTTATCAAGAAGGAGTTAAAAAATGTTTAATTGTTACCGCACGACGGACAACGGACGTTGGACAATGCACGAGGACTGACACAGACCAATTACAATAGATCACTCGAGTTCAATCGGGTGACCTAAAAATGTAGAACTAAATTGAAAAGCAGAAACAAAGATTTTAAAATAGAATTGTTAAAGCGAAAATGTAGAATTAAATTTAAAAAATAAACAGAGATTTCAAAATAAAATTAATGTGCACAATTAAAAAGAAAGTATAAAAATAAAAGTGATAAAAGTAAAAAAAAAAAAAAAAAAAAAAAAAAAAGGTTAAATATGCTAACCTAAAAATACAATTGTGGGGCTGATATACCTCTAAAGAAAACCCCATCATGTTCTTGAAGAAAAGTGATTCGCAGATATATATGCAAAAAAAAAAATCATTGAGAATACTAAAGCCTGAGAGATGAGAGAAATGTCTTGTAGCTAATGAGTAAATATCTCTTTGTCAGCGTGTTGAAATTAATCCGACACTATCAATATTTGACTTGAGATTAGTCATCTGAAGTATTTATTTCGTGACGTATCACATCCTTGCATCGTTCGGAAACGGTCTCCCCTACCCACAGATGACAAACAAGACAACAAAACTCAAGCATGTAAAACGCACAAGAGAATCAGTGTGATAGCAAAGAAACTGACAGTGCCTGTCTTTTCTCTCCTTCAGAAATCCAAATATCCGAATGCAATTTGGATTGATGTCGTCTTCGAAGACTGTGGGAGACTCATTCAGTGGATAATTTGATTTCGATTGAGAGAAACGTGTTCTACTGAACGGAAAAAGGTGATTTTTTTTTGCAATATCTAATCAGAGTAAAATTAATATCTTTTATATCAGTATTTTCAAAATTGACGAAGATTGTTAATAAATACACGTGCCCCTCTTACTTGATCGATTACTCGCACTTGATAAGGTGCGCCCTAACTCGGCCTTTTGGTATATTGTAGAGATAATTAAACAAAGAAGCCATTGGAGGTAGAAAACAATAGTATGTAATCGACGAACCCAGTTTTACAGAGATTTTCATTGTGACAATATTTTCATTGTTGTTATCCTCTAATGACACGAACAAGCTCGGTGTTTATTCCCGCGCCGTAAACGTATCTATATCTTGCAGTTGAAAGGTTCAATATGTTTTTCTCGAAAAAAAAATAGCATTGGGTTTACTAAATTAACATTGGCTAATATATAAAACTATTATTTTCTATTATAGTTGGTTGTATATTGTTGAACGTTCCGCTCGAGAATCTTTCACTCATATAGAGATGTCGCCATTGCCGATGAAGGGCCTCAAAATTTAGGCATATGTTCGTCGCTTGGGGCCAATGAGCAGGGAGAAATCTTTATCGCGTCACACCTACTGTGACACAGGACCTCGATATTTGCTGTCTCATGCGAAGAGCTGTCCCATTTAATCGCCTCTTATAACAACCAAGGGGGTACTGGGTACTTTTTCTAACCTGGATCCCCACTTGCACCAGTATTCATGTTTTACATCCCACTCATGATGAAACAATAGCAGCGTTAATTTGGTGAAGTGCCACAAAATTTGATCCACTTACACGTAGCACCCAGAACAATATAAACGTAGCAGTGAAACACCAAAGGGGAACTTCCATTTTGAGGTCATATCCAAATGTCTCGTGATTTTGACTTGAATGTCGCCGGGCGCGTGACGAAGAAATAGTCACTATATATGGTGCACATCGAGGTTTTCTTGTGAGCGACTTGGTCACTAGACTACTGCGGCCGGTACTACTACGAAAATAATAAGAGAAATAAAAGACAACAAAAAACATTCATAATATTGAGGAAATTCAGTATTTTTTAGCTGCGTCTAAAATCGCAATGACTAGCTTTGCTGCTAGACTAGATGAACACACTGTAAGAATTAACTCATCTTATCCATTAAATGTTCTACCAAGCCCCTATTTTTGCTCCTGATGAAGATATTAACAGCTGTGAAGGAGAAACTTAAAAACGCACTGTGCTGCAACATATGCCAAAAGTGGTGTAAATCGGTGTGGATTCTAAAAATATTCTTAAAAACTTTTAGTAAATTTGAAATCACAAAACTTTTTTTTTTAAATCAACACCGTCAAAATGTGTGTCGTATCTAGTGATCAATCATCCAAAAAAAAAAAATGCTTTGTTAAACACTACTCGGATTCTATGCACAAGTACTTTGCAGTTGATATTTAAAAAAATGTTGGAGTTCCTCATTTACAATATCTTCGTTGTCTTTGGTGATCAGGTCTTCCAACAGTCTGTTGGAATTCCCATGGACACGAATTGTGCTCCTTTGTTAGCTGATTTGTTTTGACATTCCTATGAGGCAGAATCTATTCCAAAGCTTCTACTTAACAAGGAAAATATTTGCTGTGACCTTCAACTAGACTTTTAGAAATATAAACGACGTTTTATCTATTTACAATAATCGTTTTCATTCATATGTCGATTCGATATATCACGGTGAACTTGAAATAAAAGACAACAGAGTCTTCCACATCTGCTTCGTACTTAGCTAGTTTATTGAACATACATTAACGGCAAACTAACAACTCAAGTTAATGAAAAACGGTATGATTTCAGCTTCTCCATCGTCAATTTTCCATACTTGTGTTCAAAAATTCCATAATCACCTGCAGATGGTATTTATATCTCTCAACTGATTCGATACGCAAGTACCTGTCCTGCGTATGATCAGTTTTAAATCGAGGAAGGCTACTAACAAACAATTTGATGTTAAAGTCATTTTAGCAGTTTCGTTTAAAGTCAGCATTTCGTAAATTCTATGGTCGTTATAATGATCTAGTTTTGCTAATACAACGTGTCATTAGGTCAAATGCTGTCGGACGCGTTTCATATCAGTTGTTGGGCCGTTCTTTACACACTGATTTTGATTACGGATTACTCCGTTTACTTGATCAAGATATAGAACTCACGACGGGTACGACCGATCGACAAAAGATGCTTATTACTTCTAGGCATCTGATCCGACCTCTGGTATATTCAGGGGTCCGTGATTGCTTTATTATGCATTCCTTATAGGAGTTATGAGATTGATCACTGTTCGTTATCTTCACCTTTTCATGCAAGGTTATCTGTTCCTGTACCAGATTTGTCTGTCTTTCTGGTGACTCAAGATAAAATGTACTGTATTGTATACATAACTATTGAAATATATTAAAAATGCAAGTTTTTATAATTGATTTTGATTTCTTCAGAAATAGTGATAAATCATTGTCATGTTTTGGGGAATCACGTTTTAGCGTCAACGTCCTCAATACTGCCGCGATAGAGCAGCAGCAGCTGCGGATAAAGAGAGAGATGACATTAAGAGATCCACAGATTCTTCCTCAGAAGTGGATATATAATCGCTTATTAACAGTGTCATGCCGATAATTACTGTGCAAAAATTCTATTGGCAATGTTGGTGTTGAGGCGGGAAAAAAGTGTATGAAAATTGATTTTTTTTCCTGCGCAGATTTGTTTCTTTGTAGCAACCAAACGTGCTGCATTTGCTTACTCTGAATTTGATATTTTTTTCATACTGTTTAATTTCTGGAAATAGTAAACCTTGTTTTCATCCTACAATTTGGTTTACATCTTGTCCGATTTTGTTATTATCATTTTTGTTGTCCGATAATATATTATTATACGGATAATCATTATTATCGGGGTGTGTCAGGTGAACATTTATACTGCAACAACAAAGGTAAGGGGCCAAGGCAAGGCCATAAGTTTTATTAGATATTCCCTATTTGTGTTTTCAATTCCCCAATGACGTAACAAAGGTAAACAGACAGGTGCATTTGCACTGGTGATTTTATATTGTCCAATTACATGTTATGGAAAGATAACTCATTTTAGGGGTATTCTTTTTAAATTCAAACCACCATTTGTGAACATGTCTGGATTATAACCGAGTTTGCTCCTCCGCTACACTCTACAATGTCATTTTGAAATTTATAACACATACGCACAAATGTCGACTAATACCGTGGCTGTTATATTAATACAAAATCAATACAGATATTCTTCCACACGCCTCTGTTCCAAAAAGTATAAAATGCCAATGACAGTTATGATTCCGTCAGTATTGGTGGACATGTAGCATTGTATACAGGTCATCATTTCATAACCATATTGTATTTTATTTTGACGACATCGCGTACAATTTTTCACACAGGCAAAATTTCCAGACGTACTTGGGATTGGATATAGACGGAGAAGAAACGCCCCGGTCATACAGTCAGTTTTTACAGACATATCGTCTTCCGGTCTACACATGGCTGTTATCCGTCATCTGTCCATTTTTCTGGGGTTTCTAGTATGTTCCGGTGAATCCCTCTTCCCGCCAAGAAGGCTTCCTGCACGAGAGTCATGTAACACGGAACACACAGAAATGGATATCACGAGAACGATGAGTGTCACTCACAACGGACAGCAAAAGACTGTAGAATGCGTGGCTAGGGTGCACGTCAACGAGTGTGAAGGTGTCTGCATATCAATGGCGTCTCCGAATTTTAACTCATATCCAGATTTTAATAAGGTATGTATTCATACGCGATAAGTGATTGTCCTCAGCTATCACTTATGAAGGGGAATAGTGAATGGTAGGTAAAACAACTAATACCTATAAACTGCGTACAATGTAAGGATTGATGAGGTGAAACTGAAACAGCTGTTTAGAAAATCCACACAAGTAGCAGCATAAACAAAGAACTGCAATTTCCAACTACTTTAATGTTTAGGGAAAAAATGAGTTTTTTCATTGTATTATTTTTTCTAACGTACTATAGTAGTTACTAGATAAACGCAGTTGTTTTTTATAGCATTTTATTTTTCTAACACATCGTGATGTTAAGAGAATGTTTATTAAAGTTTTTAATGATTACCTATACAAAATACTACCATCATTTGGCGCGTGTTTGCGTTGACCTAGTATTCTAGGATGAGATACGAAACTCCGCAAATGCGCACGCATTGAATGACTACGCATGACTCGGGGAAATTCCTCAAAATTTTAGTATGTCATCAAAGAATATGCATAGATATATGAGATTTACCTACATTTTGATTTTGCTTGCGATGAAGCAGAACTAGAAATTTCAATTTCTTTTGACCGTCTTCCAACTGTATTTGTACCCTGAATACATATATATTTCGAAAATATCCTTGGAAAAATAATAGCTTTACTTTAGTACTTTTGAATCGTCATACGTTTCTATCCATCATTCATTTCAGAAAAAACGAAAAGTTCTTTTATGCATTCACTAGGCAAAGAATATATATGTTTCTATTTACGAAGCCGTACAAATGCAACATATCCAGAAAATGCACTACCCCCCCTCCCTCCCCAAGCCTTGGGATCGGGGGGGGGGGGGGGGGGGGTGTCAAAATAGGTAGCGACTAAGTCGAAAATATTTTGAGGGTTTTGACACTTTCTTTCGCCGCTCTTGTGAACGTGAAATTTTATCTATAAGTTGTCTAATATAGCCCGAAATAAATAAAATCTCATCTCCTTAATGAATAAAAACACTTTTTTAATTATAAAAGGTTGATATTTTTTATATGCTCAGCCCAAAATTATGTTGAGAAACTTCATTACCGATTAAATTCATTACTGATCAAATTTCAAATACGCTCAAAATATAAGACTTGATGCTACCAACACATTATGAAATATATCACAACCTGATGAATATTAAAGAGTTTTGTTAATCCCGTACTTAAATTTCCGCTGCCTGTTTTGAACTTCCGTGACTAAATTCGATTTGGAAGTTGTTTTTATTATTATTATTTTTAGTTTATATTTATTTTTTTTTAGAAAAAGTATCGTCAAAAATATCAAATCATTAAGAATATTACTTCAAGCATTTTATCATCAAGTGCGGGTACTCTGTTTGTGTGTCTATCTGTGTGTCTGTCTGTGTGTCGTGCTGTCTATTGTGTGTCTGTATGTGTGTCTGGTTATGTGGGTGTGTGTCTGTGTATGTGTCTGTATGTGTATCTGTCTGTTTGTGTGTGTCTGTATGTGTGTCTGCCTGTCTATTGTGTGTCTGTCTATGTGGGTGTCTGTATGTGTGTCTGTATGTGTGTCGTGCTGTGTGTCTCTATGTGTGTCTGTCTGTTTGTGTGTGTGTCTGTATGCCTGTTGTTGTTGTTTTACGTCCCATTCGAGAAATCCTGGGGGACGTTCGTTAAATGTACTGAAGTTCCATTGTGTTTGTTTCGTCTTAAACTACATAGACATGTAATTTTCTTACTAACATAGGCAAATTGTCATGACTTGAGTGTGCGGGAACTATGTGTAAATTTTAAACACGGAATGGTATGTATCAAACAGTATTTTTTGGTATTTTTATTTTAATATGCAATGTCTAGTTTGTTAGGTGTGTGAGTTGTTAACGGTGATAAGTTGCCTGTTAAGCACATTATCGTCTTTTCCATTGTACATCATTTTGGTAATGATTCCTAATAAAAGGGCGTGTACACGATTTTTGATCCATGGAAATTCACAGTGTTTTGTTATAAAATTAAGGATCTTCGATATATAAGTGAATTGAAAATAATTTTACACAGAATATACTCTATATATATTCAAAAAATCAAACTTCATAAATCGTGTTGGTCAACACGCTTGTCATATCCAGGAAACCACGCACAGAGGCGAGAACACAAATATTTCTAAAGAAAAAAGTATGTGAAAAGCATTAAACATTTCATCATACGTTAATGATAAATCAATTTAGAACTGATTTTTTTTCCCTCTTACCAAAACCGACAAATGACATGTAACCACAAACAGTGTTCTTGTCTTGTTTTGAAAATGAGAAGTTTAGATTTCTCAAATACATCTTTGCTTCAGTTTTTTTTTTTTTTTAATGTTTTACACAAATCAATATTATATTATCAATTAGATATCTAAATATATTTTGGTACCCAAATCGTGTTCATGCCCCTTTAAACAGCCAACCACAGAAACAATTGTCTTTAAAGTGCACCAGCACGTTACACAACTGTGCTTTTTTAAAAACAACAAATAGCTGGATGCTAGTTGATAATATGTTCTCGGCGGGCACACAAAAATACAATGTATACCGGGATCAAATTACTTTTATGAAATAATCGTTATCGGTTGTAAATTTCTGATTTCATCTGCGATATCAAATGATTTTCCGTAATTTTGAATTGGTGTTAATCTGTTGTGGAAATTTTCAGGACTGTAATTGCTGCAGAGAAGGACGACTGATAACGAGAGAGATTACTCTACAAGAGTGCTATGAAAATGGAATCGTATTAGCTGGATTACAGCCCAGGACATCCATTACAGAACCCACAGAGTGTGCCTGTTTTCCTTGTACAAATTGAAAAAAAAAGCCTTTCTCTAATTTTGCAAGAGATCGGATTCTAGCATGTGTGAGAGAATAAATGCCAGTTTTGTTTTGAATAATTTCAGTTTTATCATACAAAGAAAGGTACATCCAGAGATAGAGCGAAAGCTCTTCGTATACTGAGTGGAATTCTGAGAGAGAGAGAGAGAGAGAGAGAGAGAGAAAGAGAGAGAGAGAGAGAGAGAGAGAGAGCAATTAAATTGATCTGCATAATTCATTCGATTGACGTGAAAATATTCGTCGGAGAACACATATATATTAAGCACCTTAACACCTTGTTTTACATTACTGTTACGTGCAAATATTTCTAAAATCTGTTAAACATTTTGATATTTCCGATTTTCCGATTTTATTTGTAGATGTTCTTCTTTAAACTAGACTGAAAATTGTATATGCAGCGTAATAAGCCACAAACATTATATAAAAGAGTTCATCAGAAGAAGAATGAAACAAAAAATGGACATCGATGATATTTACATATACGATTTAAGGAGGAATAACACACCGTCATAATGGCTGACTTTCTTTTGAATCATGAATGAAAATATAAATATCAGTAATACTTGTATATTTCTTTTGAATCTACTCGCCTGGCTGAGTAGCTCGGTAGGTTACTGTGTAGACGGTGAATCGTGCGTGCGAGTCTAGCGGGGGGGGGGGGGGGGGGTATATATATATATTTTTTTTCAAATCAGTTTCTACTAAAATTGTATCTTTTAACTAAAAAAGATAAATTTGAGAGTTTTACGAATATCAAACGAAACTTCAAAATATCGTTGTCTGCGAGGTTTAGTACAGACACATTATAAATGTAGCCGACGAAATGGATAAAAGTAAAATATCTTGTTTCGTTATCAGTTCCTCACAGCATTCATTTCATCGAATAGAATACAGATTGTAGACTGGTCATAGCCTCAGCCTATCACAATTATTTCATATTAAATCACACTTCAGAAACAATTTTATGTAAACTTGCACTTGTACAATCATGTATGACTGATTAAAGGTTTTTGAATTACAATTTTTATGTCTGTAGTCATTTCCGTTACAACAATGTTTTAGACGAACGTTCACGGTAATGTATAGATTAGGATGTCGTTAAGATATTGATCCTAACGCTGTACATTTTCACAATGGTAATTCAACTTCGTTGTAATACTTTATTGGGTGTGGGGGGTGGAGGTGGGCATCCAGTTGCTACATGCTTTTCATGCAAAGCATTGTGACGTCATTCGCACTCATTGTCTATGTCTTAATGTCATCTAAAACCCCACAGAAAAAACATTTACACTAACAGGTAAACCCTGCAGATTTAAGGGCTAAATTTAGGAAAGTACATATTATTGAGTTTTAACATAACCTGCAGCCAAAATTAGACATCTTCATGTTTTTCATAAACTGCCTCGTAAACCATTGATCTAATAATATTCTTAATTTGCTATTCATTTTAATGCAAACGTAAGGGACCCCGGTATATCGTCTATGTACACCTCTCTAAAGGGCATGAGCGACGTTACTGATAATATTATTTATCTAGATAATGACATCTTGCTTTGGTTTTACATTTATATACACTGTCTCAATAGTAGATTATCATGTGTATTTGTAGAATGATGTGCATTTTACGATCAAAGATTAAATCGATTATTTTCGATAAATAAATGTGTGAATAAAGAACATGTTATTTTCGTCATCTCCAAGAGAAGCATAGTCCCACTGTTCATCTCCAAGAGAACATAGCTCCATTGATCATCTACAAGAGAAGCATAGTCCCACTGTTCATCTCCAAGAGAACATAGCTCCATTGATCATCTACAAGAGAAGCATAGTCCCACTGTTCATCTCCAAGAGAACATAGTCCCATTGATCATCTACAAGAGAAGCATAGTCCCACTGTTCATCTCCAAGAGAAGCATAGTCCCACTGTTCATCTCCAAGAGAAGCATAGTCCCAATGTTCATCTCCAAGAGAAGCATAGTCCCACTGTTCATCTCCAAGAGAAGCATAGTCCTATTGTTCATCTCCATGAGAAGCAGAGTCCCACTGTTCATCTCCAAGAGAAGCAGAGTCCCACTGTTCACATTGTAAAGGTTGACCAGTCTAGCTATTTTATTGAATGATGTACATGTATGTCGCATAACAGAAACTGCATGTCAAAATGATTAAAGAATATGCAAGTTAAGGTACACGTGTGCTGTATGCCCAACGGATTGTTAAGCAAAGGTATGTTTATGCGGCTAGGGATCATTAGTGATCTTTGGTGTAGGAAAAATAAAATTTTTTGTTTAAAAACAAAAGCAATCGACCAAATTCTTATATTGACCAGTGGTCAGGTGATCAGTAAATTGCGGTCGAATAAGGTCAAAGGTCAAGGGCGGGTTCTATTTATGTTCTGATGATTTGTGGTGTAAATGCCAGTTTCAAAGATTGTTTGTAACAATATTATTTTTTATAATTGTAGAATTTGTAACTGCAATGTTTTTAATAAACGAAATGAGTGGCCAGCTGAAAACCTGTCTCTTGCCTCTCATTTGTACAGGCTGGGTTAGAGGCTACTTCCTAATAGGAGATAGGAATTTCCCAGAATCCGAAAGTACCTGCCTAACATACCTAAACTTATATTGTATCAGAACTTTTGTCGATCAAAGTATTTTACTGTCTCATTATAAAATAAGCGAACTCTGATATTGTATGGGTCTGGCTGTGTTAGAACACGGGATTCTAAAAGGGCCCAGGGTTAACGATTCCGAGGAAAATTCATTGGACTGATTGTTTGCTTTACATCCCGTTGAGAATTTTTGCACTCATATTTATACGTCAACAGCTGTAGGTGAAGTAGCACAAATTTAGGTCTATGCTTAGCGCTCAGGGCCGTAGAAGAGAGAATCACGGGTTTGTCAGATAAGATCTTAAAAACGGAGGTCCCGTGTCGTGGCAGGTGTTGGCACGTTACAGAACCCTCACTGCTACGGCCCTGAGCGCTAAGCGTAGGTCTAAATTTGTGGCACTTCACCTGCAACTGGTGACCTTTCCTTCTAATATTCAGAATAAGGATCATAAAAAAGATGGAAGTGTAAGATGGTCTGTCAATTTCCGAGACATGAGTAGCGTTACCTGATCAAACTAAAAGGCTCATGGCGGGTGTGACAGGTCAACAGGGTATGTTTACTCCTCCTAAGAATCTGACCCCATCTTTGGTGTGTCTAGGGGTCCGTGTTTGTCATACTCTTGTATATTGGGGATTGATAAAATTGACCACTGGTTATCATCTTCACTTTTCAGTAAAGGAGTCCTTTCTTCTTTTCATCGCAGAATATTGTTTATTTATAAGAAATCAGGTTTTTCTCGACGTTAAATTTTACTTATGACCATTACCAAGTTGAGATAACAGATCGCAGAAAAACTGCTGGTTCATCACCGGTTGAACATACTTAGAGAGGTCACATGGAATCAAATACTGCTTTATTCAAATGATGCGATCTGTCATTGTGTTGGGAAAAGATTTTGATGAGGACTGCGCTGCAACTGTTCCGTGATCACCAAAGTTCGTGCCAAAAGCTTAAGTTTTATTTTTTTTTTACGACAAATAACAAAGAAGTTCTACACCTTATGTTAATGCTTCTCGTCGGCTCGAAATTCCGCGTGAAGGGGTCATTGATGTGGGAGGAAACCGGAGTACCAGGAGGAAACACGTGTGATCTATTTCATGACTAGATAAAGAAGGAGCAAAGTCTGGTTGTCTAAGGCACTTCCTAACAATCCAGTTTTATTTATTGTTTAACATATCAATAACGTATTCAAATACTGCTCTAAATTTCATTTAGATTAAAGATATAGTTCATTTGACTCACATGCATGTAAAGCGTCTTTCCTTTATGCAATATAATTTATCATGATATTATAATTGTCCGCACTTGCGCGTGTGTCCCTCTAGTAATTATAAGCATTAGGAATCAGATATAACTTGTTGTACGGGCCCCGAGGATATCAGAGTGTTTACTTGCATAAAATGAGTGTATGGTTTAATAAAGGGGTTTTACTTTTGAAGAATTTTGTATTTTTCTTTTGTTTGTTGTTTTCCGCCACACTCAACAATTTTTCAGTCCAGTTTTATTGGTGAAAGAGAGAACCCAGATACAATATATCCGGGAAGAGACCACCGACCATCCGAAATTAATCTGGCAACTTTCTCACATACATTATGTATATCGGCGCGAGCGAGAATCGAACCCAACCGACTAGCGGTGAGAGGCCTTGTGATTTTGAGCGTGATACTCTAACCACTCGGCCACGGGAGACTCTGCATGTATTTACCTTTTAATTTCACATCGTATGCACATGTATAGAAGTGTCTGTTAAAATCAAAAGTGTTCATTCATCATGTAAAAAGAGAAATTCCAAGAGGTACCGATGCACTAGCAGCAGTAACTGTGAATCACAGCACTTTAGATTGGTTTTACAAAATACATTAATTAGCAGGTGTAATTTGTATTGATTTGATAATTTGTTTACTTCATTTGACTTGAGCTATGACGGGATTGATTATGTGTGTTGCTAATGTGGGGATGATAATTACACCACCTGCAAACGGAGTTTGGGAGTTTCCTGAAATCACGTTATCCGTCTATTTGTCCATAGATATTTTTTTCCAGAGGATATCTTTAAAACCAATGGACAAATTTGATTAAAACGTTATTATATCGTATATGAATAGTGAAGTTATGTACCTGCTAATTTGGTTGAGATATTTTAATATTCAAGGGATTTATGGATATTTCCATTTTAGGGATGTTTTTCAACTTCATTGGCTTAGTAACTTTCGTTTGGATTTTGTAACGATCTGTAGCATGTATTTGTCTGTCTGTCTGTGTGTCTGTCTGCCCATCTGTCTGAATGATTTTGCGGATAAAAATGTGTTGTTCACTGATTCGTGTATGTTGAATAGTAACTATCCATGAAATAAGATTCAGAAGGTATATTACTAAGCATATCTTAGATCTTTTGAGTAACACTCGTCTGCAGAATATATCGTCTTATTGTTCTCAATGCAAGAAAGCAAAGTTCTTCTTCGTGTCAAAAGGATGTGTTTATTCCTCATTGAGCTCAAATTATCCATTGTGTCCTTCAGGTAGTCTAGTTGGGACTTTTCTAGTGATTTCAATAAAACAATCCTCGGGTTTTATTTAGCCTAAAATATACATATAAACAACCCATAGACTTAAATCTCTTGTTGGATTGTTTGTTTCTTTGCTTTGCATTCCTTAGAGATTTTTTTCACTCGTATTAAGATATCACCTGCTGTAGGTGAAGTATCACAAATTTAAACCTATGTTTAGCACTTACGGTTTTTAGCAGTGAGGGTTCTTTAACGTGTCAACTCCTGCCGCGACACGGGACTTCCGTTTTTAAATTCATATCCGAAGGACCCTTGATTCTCACTTCTAAATGCAGAGCGTTTGGCGAAGGAGCAATCACTACCTATGTTAACGTCTTAGGTTTACGGCCATAGCAGGAGTGGGGTTCGAACTCACTACCTCCACGAAGCGAACGCATCGCGACCAGTTGATTGAATCGTTTTAACGGTCAGGGTTTTGTAGTATATATATTTGTGGTCAAAAATATTCTGATATATATCTACAGTTTAAACCATTTCGAAAATGTATAATAAAGATATTAATAGAAATCACCAAGTCTCTCCTTTATAGAAATCACCAAGTCTCTCCTTTATAGAAATCACCAAGTCTCTCCTTTATAGAAATCACCAAGTCTCTCCTTTATAGAAATCACCAAGTCTCTCCTTTATAGAAATCATCAAGTCTCTCCTTTCAGGGTGGGTGGGGTCCAGTTATGCTTCTGCCCACCTTTTTGTTTATGATTAAATTTGATTATTTTCAGCAATTAGCTTAGAGCCTCTGGGAACTTCAGCAGGTCTTGCACGTCATGCAATTACTGAATATCAAATATAAAAACAATTCGTACCCGCATGATAAAGGACACATTGAATGTCTTACGTTGTCTTTTCATATGCATGCATTAAGTTTAGGGAAATGCATGCAACGGTTCTAAACACAAAAGGGTTAGAGACGCCCCCCCCCCCCTCTTTCTGTCCTTTTATGGGTTTCAGTTCCCACGTGCACACTTCCCTACACCAAAATCACCACTATCTTTTTTTCACATAAATTACTTCAAGGTCCACACAAAATTTAAAAAAAGCATAATTAATATGAAAAATCAAAGGCAAAACAAGTTAAGATATATATCTTAATGCCCTGGAGATGATTTGGCTCCCCCCCCCCCTCTCTCTCTCTCTCCTGACACCGTAAAAATAACATTTTATTTTGAAATTTTATGCGTTGACATAAGAGACAATTATGGAATATATAGTTTATTGGGTGACGTTTCAACTACTTATGCGAAATTGGGCTTGCATTCAGCATTCGAACAATATGAACTAGCCACCATTCCTTGCGTAGCGACCACAGTAATATGAACTAGCCACCATTCCTTGAATAGCCACCACAGCAATCTGAACTAGCCACCATTCCTTGAGTAGCCACCACAGCAATATGAACAGGCACCATTCCTTGTGTAGCGAACACAGCAATATGAACTAGCGACCATTCCGTGAGTAGCGACCACCACAATATGAACTAGCCGACCACAGCAATATGAACTAGGCACCATTCCTTGAGTAGCGACCACAGTCAGACGAACTAGCGACCATTCCTTGTGTAGCGACCACAGCAATATGAACTAGCCACCATTCCGTGAGTAGCGACCACAGCAATATGAACTAGGCACCATTCCTTGAGTAGCGACCACAGAAATATGAACTAGGCACCATTCCTTGAATAGCCGCCACAGCAATATGAAGTAGTCACCATACCTTGAGTAGCGATCACAGCAATATGAACTAGTCACCATACCTTGAGTAGTGACCACAGCAATATGAACTAGCCACCATTCCTTGAGTAGCCGCCACAGCAATATGAACTAGGCACCATTCCTTGCGTAGCGACCACAGAAATATGAACTGTCCACCATTACTTGAGTAGCCGCCACAGCAATATGAACTAGGCACCATTCCTTGAGTAGCGACCACAGAAATATGAACTAGTCACCATTCCTTGAGTAGCGACCACAGAAATATGAACAAGCCACCATTCCTTGAGTAGCGAACACAGCAATATGATCTAGCCACCATTCCTTGAGTAGCGACCACAGAAATATGAACAAGCCACCATTCCTTGAGTAGCGAACACAGCAATATGATCTAGCCACCATCCCTTGAGTAGCAACCACAGCAATATGATCTAGCGACCATACCTTGAGTAGCGACAACAGCAATATGAACTAGGCACCATTCCTTGAGTATCAATCCCAACAATATGGAATAAGCACCACTGGGTTCCTTGAGTAGGAGCTACTGCAATATGGACTAGCAGCCGTACTGGACCAGCAACCAAAATTACACTAGGATCCGTTCTTTGAAGTCACGTGGGGATAGGGCTGGAGTAGGCCCTCGGTACCCTTTGCTTGTCATACAAGGCAAATATATAAGGCGGTCCTTCGGATGAGACCTCAAAAATAGAGGTCCCGTGTCACAGCAGGTGTAGCACGATAAAGAATCCTCCCTGCTCAAAGGCCCTTCGCACCGAATATAGGCCTAACTGTTGCAGCCCTTCACTGGTGACGTCTGCATATGAATGAAAGATTCTCGAACAATATACAACCAATAAAACTTTCCTTGAGTTCAGATATCGACAATATGCAGGAAACCCTTTCTTAAGTAGCATCTACAACAACATGGGCGAGGCACTCTTAATCAAATACAGTATCCATTAGGCTCCTTTCCTTGAGTCAATATGGTTTAGCCATCCATACTGAAGTAACAACCACAATAACGCCTATCGTTGAATTGCGGCCACAACATTATGGTTAGATACATTTCGTTGATGAGCGAATACAACATTATGGACTAGACAGTGCTTTTGGGGTAATACGAGCGTCCAGGTGGATATGGAACCGTATATCAATTTTTCCTTTTTCTTTTTGCCATGGGTATGTATACATAGAGGATGAATGTAGGGAAATATGACGATAACTTGACATTCTATATTATGTCCTTCTATATGCAGCTTTATAATTTTATATATTTCTATTTATAGATTCATTGATTGATTGGTTGTTGTTTTTCGTCACACTCAACAATTTTTCAGCTATCTATTGGCGTCCAGTTTTTTATTGGTGGAAGAGAGATATTACCGGGAAAAGACTACCGACCTTCCGAAAGTAAACTGGCAAACCTTTTCACGTATATCGGAGGAGCGAGAATTGAAACCGCGCTGACTAGAGGTGAGAGGCCTTGTGATTTTGAGCGCTATGTTCTAACCACTCGGCCATGGAGGACCTCCCATGCCGGAAGAAAAAAATCCATGGTTGTATTTTGGCGGAATTGCTATTAGGAGTGAAAACCCACCAAAATCCCTTGGTAGTTTTTGATGTCAGGAGAAATATCGTTAAAACACAACCATCTCAGACGTAATCTCAGAAGTTCAAAGTTCACAAACGAGTCTGATGTTTGTTAACAGCCCTGCTGAATTCACTCTCGAAATTAGGTTCTCACAAATTAGCCATTAATTCCAATTCAGTCCACGGATGTAACATGTAGCGTGTTTATTACCATAAAAATTCAAAATTAAGTCTATTTTTATACTTAGAATTCCTTTTCAAAGAGTATAACAAAAAACAAAAACAAAAAACCGGGTATACTGAACTCTGCCAAACATCGTTCTAAAAATAGAATGTCTAGTCTAGAATATTGTTAATGTACTGGGATTATTAATTTGATATTTGACAGGCACATTAATTTTGTTTCAATTTTCACCACCATGTCTGTAAATTTACATTTACCAATGAGAGATACATGTGCTATTAATGATATATTTGATGAGGTTTTCTTCAGTTGCTTTTACACAATCAACAAGTCGGCATGGAGATAATCAAAATTGTGTTTTCGTTGTCAGGTGTAGTCATTGTAGTCGTCATGTTGATATGTTCTTGTAGGTTGTGGTGGGCTTCATCAAGAGAGGACAATTATCATCATCAAACTGGCCGCAGGGATTCACACCAAACTGGACACTTGAACTCACATCAAACTGGCCGCAGGGATTCACACCAAACTGGACGCATGAACTCACATCAAACTGGACATACAGATTCTCATCAAGCTGGCTATACAGATTATCATCAAGCTAGCTACACAGATTCTCATCAAGCTGGCTACACAGATTCTCACCAAGCTGGCTACACAGATTCTCACCAAGCTGGCTACACAGATTCTCATCAAGTTGGCTACACAGATTCTCATCAAGCTGGCTACACAGATTCTCATCAAGATGGGAGCGAAACCTCTAACGACTGCGCACCTGAGAACAGAAGCAGTAAGACATTGATTTTTAATTCATTCGTTTATTGTACATTCAGATTCTAAACTATGAAAATGGCCCATCTGGATTCGAGCGAGAAAGTGAATTAACGCACTATAAACAACTCTCACACCAAAATCCAATTAACATTTACTCAAATAAAATCAATATTTGTACAACTGCCTCTCTGCATTTCTTGAAAAAGGTGTTCGAAATCTTTGTCTCCACTATTTAGTGTTTCCTCGAATTGTTCTTCCAGACCCAACACTTGATGAGTGAAGATATATTCAATGTTGTTTAGTGGTTAAAGCAATGGTGCCACGTTTCATGCATATTCATATATTCTGTTGTTTAATGAACACATTTATATAACAGTCTGGATTCTTTCCAATTGCTTGCACTTGGGTCACATGATGTTGTACGGAAAACCGAAAACGGATATTTGAAGGAAACCGGAAACGGATATTCTAAGGAAACGTCTTGAAAACGATATTCGTCAGTCTGATTCGGCTGTAATTCATCACACAAACAGCCTAATAGTCATTAACTCATCACCTTGCGCAACCACATTATTGATAAATGAAAAAGATTTTGTGTGCTGAAATTTATTGTATATGCAGGTATTCACATACTGCATTTCACACCAAAGCATTTTTTCTGTACCAGGTTTACGGACGTGCCATGCTGGTGTTCTGTAGATGTTCTTTCGAGAAAAATCAAATCGAAACCCACAGTAGCCATATTAGAAGTTAGACTGTATATAGATCTGTGGATTTGTGGAATTTCTGTAAACTGTGAAAATCACTAGCTTTAACTTCAACTTTAAGCCAATAATCTACTTTTTAGCTCACCTGAGCTGAAGGCGTCAGTGAGATTTTCTAATAAAACTTGTTGTCCGTCGTTGTCGTTGTCGGCGTAAACTTTTCACATTTTCATCTTCTTCTCCAGAACCACTTGGCCAATTTCAATTAGACTTGGCAAAAAGCATTCAAGGGTGAAGGAGATTTACGTTTGTTCAATTGAATGGCAACTCCCTTCGCAAAAGGGATATACTGACAAAACCAGAACCAGCAAGCCAATGCCAATCAAACTTGGTACAAATCATCCTTTGTTGAAGGGGATTCCACATTGTTCAAATGAAGGGTAATGCCCCATTCAAAAGAAGATAATCATAAAAATGCACAAATAGGATGAGTCATTTAAAAATCTTCTTAAGAACCACTGGGTCAGTAAAGTTTAAATTTACATGGAAACTTTCTTACAGAGTGCAGATTCAAGTTTGTTAAAGTTATGGTACCAGGGGTAGGGTGGGGCCACAATAGGGGATGAACGTTTTATATGTAAAAAAGATAAAGAAAAAAATCTTCTTCTCCAGAACCACAGGTCCAATTCCAATTAAACTTGATGCAAACCATCTTTAGGTGAAGGGCATTCACGTTTCTTCAAACGAAGGGTCATGGCCTCTTCAAACTGGAGATAATCACAATAATGCAACGATAGGATTGATTGATTGTTTGTTTTACGTCTCGTCGAGAATTTTTCATCATATGACATTATGACATTTATGATTATCTTCTTTTGAATGGGGCATTACCCTTCATTTGAACAATGTGGAATCCCCTTCAACAAAGGATGATTTGTACCAAGTTTGATTGGCATTGGCTTGCTGGTTCTGGTTTTTCATCATTTTGCATTGGATATATTGAATGCATGTTATTCTTTTTAATGCCTTTGTCACAGAATCTGATATTCATGAAAATATAATGATTTGCTAAAAATTATTTAGAACATGTAGAATAGTGCACTTGTGTATCCAGGGTATCTATGGAGAGAGTACAGATGGTTTTTCAAAAACATGGGATTAGTTGAGAAAGAAATGAAATTGAGGGGTGGTGTATGAAGGTTATGACAAAACTAATATTGTTTCTGGTACATTGCAGCTTTAGTTTATGCCAAAAAAAATATTAGAAAATCTATAATACATATGTAACGCTGTTCAGAAATTCTGAATGTTGATAGAAAAAAATCTGTGTCAAAATGTTTAGGAAACATTAAGCTTGATGTACTAGAGTTGCATGTAGCTCTTAAACATTTCCTATTTAACGTTTCCATGGAGATAAAACAGTCAGATTTCTATTTTTTTTTAAAGACTTTTGGACTAGCTGTTGTTAAAACTGACTGTTGTTAAAGCTGAGTACAAGAAGGTAAAATTCATTTAGGTAAAGTTCAAGAAAAGAAACATAAATAACGAACATCGTGTTTCCATGGAAACAGGTTTCTTTAGCAACCAAACTGCAAACTGAATCCTGTGTTAATTAGTATATTTTAGCTAGCCTACGAATACATAAATAAAGCTATGATAATATAGAATCAATCTCCTAAAGTACATTGGCATGTTTAATATAAAGCAATTCAAACACATTCATAATTTTTTAAGAGTATAATCTTCTACTAATGCTTTTGATTTCATGATTTTATAGATGGTTGTTACATCAACTTGTAAATAATCCATGGAAATATTATAACCATTATTAAGATTAATATGATATGAAAGAATACTTTCACATAACAATAGACACACGTTTTTGCTTTCACAAATCAGTTTAAATTTACAGTAAGCAATTTTCTTTGAAAATAAAATGAATCATTTTATGATTGTTATGGTAACAATAACAAAGTAATTAATCACTGGTATTGCTAATTTGAACTATTTTTTTACATAAATTTATATGTTCAAAGATGACGTGACAATGAAATTTAGTTTTAACTGTCACATGGTAATAAGCAAACCTGTACTGCTTTCGGGTACAAATACCGTACTAGTTATTCCATTACAACTTTATGACCTAAAATACTGGAATATGGTTGCTATGACAACCAAAATATTTCTGAAATCTAAGAGTACATTATATTTATGACAGATTTAATAGATTAATGATATTGCATCGAAAAAATAATGAAATTTGATTCATATATCCAGATTGTGAGATTTTTTATATTACCGTGGCAACCAATTTTGAAGTTGTATAATTTTATTTAGCAAAATATGACATTTTTTATTTTTTAACATTTTACACATTAGGACATGAATTAAATTATACATAACTTTCATAGATTTCTGCTGGTACATTTTTCTGTAAATGTCATAAAATGACCTAAAATTGATTGTTTTCAAAAATAGTCAAAACGTCAAAACATTGAATTTTCAACCTCAAAACACTAGATAGTCCAATATTAGTTTAATAATGTTTTATATTGTATTTATTATAATTAACCGAAATCTTTTAGTGAGTAATAAAGAAATTTGTACTCTAGTAAAATTAATTTGATTTTTATTAAATGGAAAACAGGCCGAAATAGCACCTTTTTAAGCATCTTTGGAGTCATTTCCAAGGTTACCATTTCTTGTTACCATGAAAACGGTACCTCAACAACAAATTTTGGTATCAAATTCTATGAGAGGGTATCAAATAATCACTATATGCCAAATTTCAGCAAAATCGGTGACCTTTCTATCACTATTTTGCTGAAATTTTTATGCTTACAGAGAATGACTCTTAAAATATTCTTCTCAAGAATCACTAAACCAGAAATGTTCAGATTTACATGACAGCTTTCTGACATAGTGCAGATTCAAGTATATTAGAATCGTGGCCCCCATGGGTAGAGTGGTGGCCACAATAGGGGATCAAAGTTTTACATGCGAATATATAGTGAAAATCTTTAATATGGGCCAAGGTGACTCAGTTGAGCGATGTAGCTCATAGGCCTCTTTTTCTATTTAAACTGCCCCCGAAGAACAAGGTATGATTTTGGCCAAATTTTGCCCTATCAAGAAAATTAACCAAAACACTAAATCTGATATTTGATTATTGATTGATTATATATTGTTTAACGTCCCGCTCGAGAATTTTTCAATCACATGGAGACGTCACCATTGCCGGTGAAGGGCTGCAAAATTTAGGCCTATGCTCGGCGCTTATGACCTTTGAGCAGGGATGGATCTTTCTCGTGCCACACCTGCTTTGACACGGGACCTCGCTTTTTGTGGTCTCACCCGAAGGACCGCCCCATTTAGTCGCCTCTTACGACAAGCAAGGGGTACTGAGAATCTATTCTAACCACCCGGATCCCCACGGGGCTGTACTAGTGCTGTGAATTTGATTAAGTCATTGAGAGTCTGAATAAAGTTTCTTCTGAGAAGAAAAATTCGATGCATTCATTCATCTTGGACAACGAAATCATAATTTCGTTTGGTAAGTGAAAAAAAATGTCATAAATCATTTGTATTTAACTTGCATTCCCTCTGGCATTTCACAACACGAATTATTTACTGGGTTGCAGAAATTATTTTATAAATATAATTTACATCCTATTACTTTCTAATATCTTGAAATTTCATTGACCAAAGAAATATATCAAACCTGTGGTCATGTTCATGAAGGCATATTAGGACTAGGATATATCTCAGACAACCCTTAAGGCTTATCTTAGTTTTAAGATGGTTTCTTGAAGCCGTCCAAACTTTCGACACACCTTAAGAATTATCTTAACTTTAAGACATCCTAACAGTCGTATTAACGAATAAATATGGCCGTAGTCTTACGCACTTCCTAAGAAGTGACCGATAGCTACATCGTGAAGGGATATTTCGGGACAATCCATTAGATTATTTAGATGACGGAGATATCATCTGTACGTACAGGTTGCCCCGATATCAGTGGCGTTGCTAGCTGTGAAATGAATTGTACACACAGTGATAAATCCAGAATAGTCTGGGGGTCTGGGGGCCGTCTTATGGTCCCCTAGTGGGTCCAGAACAAGTCCTGGTCGGGGCCCAGGGGGCGAAGCTCCCGGAAGCTCAAGGGTCTTGAAGCTTTTTAGGTTACATTTATGGGTTATTCTAGCTATAAAATCATGCATAATAAAATGAAAAATTAACTATCATATTTGGTTGTTGTCAAATTAATGTGTACGCCCGGGCGTTTGGCGTCAATGACAGGTACGCCACTGGATATATCAGAATAGGTCTGTGTAGATGCTTCCATCGCGACCCCAAACGACCCACATTAAGGTCACGCTCACGACCCGTGTCGCTTCAAATAATGGTATCTTTGAGATTTTATGAGAGTTTCTCCCGAATATACGAAAATGCCCATTCAACTAGAATCAGCGCACATTATACAAGGATTTCATGACACTGCAGGCATCCCCAATGTCATCGGTGCAGTAGATGATACTCACGTGAGAATAAAATATCCATCTAGAGATGACCACGCGTAGCAATTGGTTATTTTTCCAAGTTTATGTTTATTTTATTTGTTAATTGCATTTTTATAACACTAAATACCCCGATTTGAGATGCCGTGACTTACGATATGTCTCAGATAACTTCAGTTGACATCATAAGTCGTATCTTACACTGGTCACAAGATTATGTCTTAAGATACATCTCCGGACATGTCCTAAGAGGGATCTTAGATACTTTTATGGACATGCCCACTAAAGTTTAATGTTTCACACAAGCAGATAGGTCTACAAAACTTAAAAAAATAATAATAATGTGAAATCACAATCCTACATGTGCCCCATACATGAATGTACATATTCAATTTAAATATGCATGTCCTTTTCTTGATCCACACTTGGTAAAAAGAAAAACCTAACAAACAAAAACAATCAACAACATTAAAAACAATCAACAACATCAAAAACAATCAACAACATCAAAAACAATCAACAACATCAAAAACAATCAACAACATCAAAAACAATCAACAACATTAAAAACAATCAACAACATCAAAAACAATCAACAACATCAAAAACAATCAACAACATCAAAAACAACAACATTAAAAACAATCAACAACATCAAAAACAATCAACAACATCAAAAACAACAACATCAAAAACAACAACATTAAAAACAATCAACAACATCAAAAACAATCAACAACATCAAAAACAATCAACAACATCAAAAACAATCAACAACATCAAAAACAACAACATTAAAAACAATCAACAACATCAAAAACAATCAACAACATCAAAAACAACAACATCAAAAATAACAACATTAAAAACAATCAACAACATCAAAAACAATCAACAACATCAAAAACAATCAACAACATCAAAAACAACAACATTAAAAACAATCAACAACATCAAAAACAATCAACAACATCAAAAACAATCAACAACATCAAAAACAAGAACAAAATAAGAAGACAAAAAAAAAAACCCCAAAAAACCCCCCAAAAAACAACAACAACAAAAACCAAAGCAAAACAAACACACACACACAAATCTGATGAGTCTAGAATTGAGTTGTTTTGATGCTAACAGAATGCGCTGGCAGTTTGATTAAAAAAACCCCCCATAAATGTCATCTTTTATAGCAATATATAAATCTTAAACATCGGTATTTTAAATTTCAGTGACGCACAGATTCAAAAATTCACATTGTCTGATACAGTATAATTTATGGTTAATTACTGAAAATAGCTAGTTATGATGATCTTTTTTTCCCTCTAAGCATCATCCTTACGACCAGTGCAGATTTCAATAGGCTTAGAGTCAACAAGTTCAACGACAGTTTGCATCGAAAATTAGAAAGAAAGGCACAGTATTTTTTCCAGAGAGAACATTTGTGAAGACAATTTTGTGTATATGTATATTAGATATTTTTTAATTAATATTTGAATATCTGTATATTGAACATGTACTTCATTTACAGTGATTACGGTATATCCCCCCCCCCCCCCCCCCAAGCTTCATAAATTAGTAAACGTGTGATCAAGCTACAGAGACTCTTATCAAATTCAAGAACTAATGCATTTTTTTTGGACTTGTATTGATTGATTGATTGTTGTTGTTTTACGCCACACTTAACAATTTTTCAGTTATCTGATGGCGTCCAGTTTTTATTGGTGGAGGAGAGAACCCAGATACAGTGTAACCGGAAAAAAAAATCAGTGTTACAGAACGTTTTGGGGCCACTAACTTTTCAATATGTAAATTCGTTGGTTTTATAAATCAATAATTCATAAAAATGCTAAACCGACACAGGCATATCAAATACAGAAAGAATGGTGTCATATGCGCCGTCACAAATGGTGTCTATTGAAGATGTAAATGAAAAGGTGAAGATAACAAACAGCGATTAATCTCACCAATGTGATTATGTTTCCACACATAATTATTGTCTCCATACATACACTGAAACTTCGACAACAACCGAGTGCTACACAATATTGATAAACTGCAAATCTGCTATTTATTTACATCGCATATCATTGTAGTTGAATTTGATAAATTAAAAGAAATTAATTTCAGTGAACAAACGTTCAGGATTTGTTTCAAAACTGTTTGAGGAGAAAATTTTAACGGCGTTGTGCAACTGTTATTTAGACTCTGGTCATGCAGTATTAATATTCAATGGATTGCGTCATCACCAGCAGAGCCAGAGGACGTGATACTAGTGTCGGAATGTAATGCTGTGAATGGGTTTAAAATTCCAGGAATGACAAGGTTAAACATGAAATTGTTTTCACAAGATCCTTCATAACATTACAATTTCCGAGATGTCATTAAACAATATCCTCTTGGATAACATATGACTAATAATCTCACACAGCAGACAGACGCATGAGAGGAATCCAATGAATAAAATATCACATTTGGCTGAAGGGGTTTTCTCTGGAATTTTCATCCAATAAAACTAACAACTTTTAGAGATATCTTTATAGCATATTATACAAAATTTATACATTTAAAAGAAATTAAGATAAAAACGAAACACAGAAATCAGTCTACCCACTTGCTAATACACATAATTTAATTGAAATCAATAAAATGCTGACATGTTCCAATGTCACGTTCCATGATGAAGACGAGGAAGTATTTCCAGTCTGTGTTGAATTACTAGAGTAATGGTCAGAAAACCAGAGCTTGAGGCTAAACACTCTCCAGTCATTGAGTTTGCTAATTTATCTCATGAAATTGACCTTAGTGACTCTTTTCTTTTTGACTTTCGTGTCAGTTTTACCAGTTATGAAAGTAGGCAAGATCAAACAAAGTCTGTCGATATTCAGTGGCGCTTTATCGTCCCAGTCTTTCCGTTAGACCAGGACAAGACACCGTTAGTCAAGCAAAATAAAGGCCAACATAGCACGAGGGCGTTCCACCAGATTGATTGATAGATTGTTTGTTTCTTTTACGTCCCGTCGAGATCTTTTCATTCATATTGATATGTCACCAGCTGTAGCCGGATAGCTGAAAAATTGCTCAGGCGGCTATAAACAAACAAACACCAGCTGTAGGTGAAGTACCACAAATTTAGACCTATACTTAGTGCTCAGGACCGTAGCAGTGAGAGTTCTTTAACGTTTGTTTGTTTGTTTGTTTTACGTCCCGTCGAGAATGTTTCACTCATATTGAATTTCTTACTAGGTATCTAGGTATAAGCTTTGAGATCATGCCAGAGGCGGTGTTAGCGCTTTAACATGGCAGCTCCACCTCCGACTATTTAGTTTAATTTCTCCTTGTTACTCTATATATAGTTTTAAGATTTGTTGATCTTTTAAGTAACAACTTATTAAACCCAGCATCAGAAACTTTTTCTCGAAAACCTCGTTTTTAGATTAAATTTTAGCAAATGTTTTAAATATTTACTACGACTTTTACTAGTACAAATTGTCTTTCTCTTGTAGTCGCATTGTATTGATAAGTTGTTCCATAAATTTTCGTTCGCAACAAGACACATAGTTGCCGTACGATGTGTTGTGTAACACCATTTATCGTTGAAGTGACAGGTCGTACGAGAAATTCTCGTACCAGAAGGGGAACAAAGGGTGGACGTAGGTTCCGCAGACATATCCGCACAGTCTTTGTTGAGCGATTGAGAGATGTGGAACATCAACTTGGGGTGAACAGAGATAACCTGGTTTATATCCTGGCAGTCGACATAAAGGTCAATGATGAACTATGCAAAACTCTCCCTATCCCAACATTGATCCAACACCGGGCAACGAAAATTGACGATCCAAACTGTCGAGATATTTCGAATTTGCTCATGGTTGACACAGTTGATTCTCTGAAAGCCAACACATCAGAAAGTCTCTCACTGTGTACGTTAAATTGTAGGTCTTCCAGAAATAAATCATTGTCCATCAACGATTACATTCAGTCAAATAAAGTGGATCTCATGGTACTGACTGAAACTTGTCTAGGATCTGAGGCGGATAATTCCATTTTGTCTGAACTAACACCAGATGGATACAATTTCATTCATAAACCAAGGTTGGGACGTAGGGGCGGAGGCCTAGCGATTGTCCACTCACAACATATTCGTGTGATCCCGGCGAAGAAAGATGCCAATTATACACATTTTGAACACCTAGAATGCTCTGTTGGTGTCAAAAACAACTTTATTCGCCTTTCTGTTATTTATCGCCCACCACCATCGAAATCTAATAATCTCAGGAACTCAGTTTTCTTTGAAGAATGGACCAACTATCTAGATGGTCTCATGTTAATTCCTGGGGAGTTACTTATCACAGGGGATCTCAATTTCCATCTAGATGATCCTAATGACAATGATGCTAAAACATTTACAGAAATATTAAAGGGGCATGGATTGACGCAGCATATTTCCGATGCAACACATCTTCATGGCCATACATTAGATGTGTTAATAACCAGGGATGATTGTCGAACATTTCATGGAACGCCGTTCGTGGTTGATCCTGGTATATGTGACAACAATGGCAACATAAGTGGGGACCACCTTGCAATTCATGTTTCACTGCGCCTTATCAGACCTCCTAGGGAGAGGAAAACGGTAACTTTTCGGAGAATTGGTGACATCGACATTGGCAGTTTCAAAAATGATTTGGATTTTTCAAATACAACGTGTGAAGAAACATCTGTTGAGAAACTTGTGGTGAATTATAATGCGATCTTGCAAACCACCATCGATTTGCATGCCCCTCAGAAATCAAAGGAGATCGTTTTACGACCAAATACTCCTTGGTTTACCGATGATTTACATTCCGCCAAAAGAGATCGGCGGAGGGCTGAACGGGTGATGAGACGAACAAAACTATCTGTACACAGGGAAATTTTCCATGAGAAATGTACGCAGGTTACTAAACTCTTGTGGCACTGTAAAACTCAATACTATACAAACAAAATTCAGGAAATAGGCAGTGACTCGAAACAACTTTTCAAGCTTACTAACAGTCTCATGGGGAAAACGAATATATCAGTATTGCCTGAGCATGACAACGAATTGGATCTTGCATCCAAATTTGGCAAATTCTTCATTGGGAAGATTCAGAAAATTAGAGATAATCTATGTTCTTCGAGCATGTTATCGTCTATGGATGATGCTATTCGAGCTGACATCAAGTTTAGTGGTCTTCCTCTGGAAATGTTTGAGCCAGTGTCAGTTTCTGAGGTGCGTGATATCATCAGTAATGCACCAACGAAGTCCTGCGAATTAGACCCGATACCAACGAAAGTTTTGAAACAATGTTTAGAGTGTGTTTTACCAACCGTTGCTGCAATTATCAACAAATCCTTTTTAGAAGCAAACGTACCAGTGGATTTCAAAAAAACCATAGTACGGCCATTAATCAAACGCCAGGGACTTGACAAGGAAGAATAAAAAAAATTACCGACCTGTTTCGAACTTACCCTTCCTGTCTAAAGTATTGGAAAAAGCAGTGGCAGCTCGACTCGAAAAACACTTAAATGCTTACCAGCTTCATGACCAAGTGCAATCTGCATACCGAAATTGTCACTCGACTGAAACTGCCCTTTTGCGGGTGCACCATGATATTACCTCTGCATTGGATAGGAATTCATGTGTTGCCCTCGTGATGCTTGATCTCTCGGCTGCATTTGATGTTATAGACCATAACATACTCATCGGGCGACTTGAGTACGCGTTTGGTATCACAGGGTCGGCTTTATCATGGATGAGGTCTTATCTGTCAAGTAGAAGTCAACAAATTGCTGTTGGAACTGCGCTGTCCAAAGAGTTCTTACTCCACTTTGGTGTCCCACAGGGTTCTGTCCTGGGACCTCGTCTATATTGTATGTTCTCCAAACCAATCGGAGAGATTTGCAGGAGGCATAATATGTGTTATCACTGCTATGCGGATGACACTCAGGTATACCTGATCATAAATCCGAAGGAAAACTGGGACAACATTGCAGATAGACTTGAAAGCTGTCTTTCGGATGTAGAAAACTGGATGAGAACAACATACTAAAGCTGAACCAGGAAAAGACAGAACTAATCATCTTTTCCCCAAAACGTAAGGCAAATGAATTTTCAGGATGTCAACTTGCCTTTGGGGGATCTGTCATCACTAATGCTTTCTGTGTCAAAAATCTTGGGGTACTTTTCGATAGTGAACTTAGCATGGATTCTCAAATTAATTCAGTGTCTAGATCCTGTTATTTCCATCTTCGTAACATCGGTAGGATAAGATCCCTTATAACTGAGGATGCATGCAGGACAATCGTAAGATCACTCATTACATCTAAACCAGATTATGGCAATGCTCTTCTTTATGGTGTGAAGGCCACGTCCATGCAGAAATTGCAGAAAGTTCAAAACACCGCTGCCAGGGTAGTGACACGTTCAAGGAAATATGAGCATATTACACCGATTCTCATATCCCTTCACTGGCTACCTGTGGCATATCGAACAACTTATAAAATCCTTTTGTACGCCTTCAAAGCACTGCATCAAAAAGCCCCAGCATACATCCAGGAACTGGTTCAGGTATACCGCCCACAACGTACACTCCGGTCTGGAGATTCATTGTGCCTTCTAAAGCCACGCACTCACAGCAGGGTGTATGGTGATAGAAGGTTCGATGTGTCCTCGGCCACCACGTGGAACTGCCTCCCGCTGAACCTTCGTTGTGAACAATCACTTGCTGTTTTTAAACAAAAGCTAAAAACACATCTTTTTAAACTTGCTTTTGATTTATAATGTATCCAGTTATTTTCTGTTTTAACAAAAATGATAATTAAAAAAAAAAATTACTAATACCTCCCATTTCGACTTTAGATGATTATTATTTTTGTGACCTTTCAATTTATATAATGTTCGTTTTCATATTGCCCTTGTTTTATATGTTAAGCGCTTTAGAGTAATTATATAATTAGATAAGGCGCTATATAAAAATAGTATAATAAATAAATTGAGACGTCATCAGCTGTAGGTGAAGTACAACAAATTTACACCTATGCTTAGCGCTCAGGGCCGTAGCAGTGAGGGTTCTTTAACGTGCCAACGCCTACCGTGACACGGGACCTCCGTTTTTAAGGTCATATCCGAAAGACCCGTGATTCTCACTTCTAAATGCCGAGTTTTTGGCGAAGGAGCAATCACTACGTGTGTGTCTTATGTCTTAATCACTACCTATGTCTTAGGTGTGACGCGGTCATGGCAAGAGCAGGGCTCGAACTCGGATCTCCGGGTTATGAAGCGAACGCTCTAAACACTGAGCTACCGCGACCAGTAAAAAAGGTCAACGAGGTCAGGGAGTGTTACTACGTGAAAAACAGCACTCTTGTGCAATAATGGCGGCCACCTTACGTCACTCTCTGATGACGTATGGTGTGTCGTTCACGAGGTAGTAAGCCCAGATACATCTGGAGTTGGGCACACGATACACTCATGGCGGGTCATTTAGGTGCCAATAACACTTGAACTAGGAGTTTGAATTTTTATTTGCATAAGTTGAGAACGGACGTTTTTAAATGTTGCATGTCGTGCCATCTTTGTAAAATGGTATATAAACCAAATATAAATGTTAACTAGCTGCAAAACAGTACATTGACTTTCTGAGAATAAACTGGTTAAACTTTTCTGGGCTTTTCATTTCCCCCAGACAACTATAAATCTACAGCTGAGCGGATACAAGGAATCAAGATGAAAATTCAATGACTTCACATTAAATTATAAATATCAAAGTTGTAAAAACTAACAGTTGTACTTGCTGTAGGCAAAGTTATGAAAAAATTCAGGTGTTTTATATGATAATCGATTTGTAATTCTACCATAATCTCGACTCATTGCCAAAATCTAGGAGAAAATCTAGGAATGATACGAACCACGTTAACCATACTAATATAAATGAAAATGAGAGAAAGGAGAGAGGAACGTCCGCTATATTATCTATTTTAGGTCAGTATATTGTGCCATATTCTGACCTTCAAGGGCAGCCTTGATTCGCCAGTGCTTAACCATATTTACATATAAATACATTTATTAATTCCAGTGGAATATTGCACTGTGGTTTTTTTCTGTCATAATTTCTTCATTCATTTTTTTTTTCATGTCGTGTCAATTAAAAGTGCACACAGAGTTTCAGCTCTAGAGTGCTAAGAGAGGTAACCCCTTCATAGACCGTGCTAAGGTTGGCTGGTTGGTTGTATATTGTTTAACGTCCCGCTCGAGAATTTTTCACTCATAGAAGGGTTGCAAAATTTAGGCCTATGCTCAACGCTTACAGCCTTTGAGCAGGGAGGGTCTTTATTGCGCCAAACCTGCTGTGACACGGAGCCTCGGTATCATCAAAAGGACCGTCCCATTTATCCGCCACTTACGACAAGCAAGGGGTCCTGAGGATCTGTTCTAACAGGGATCTTCACGGGACTACAGGACTTTGAAATAATAGATAATATTTGCCCAATGTGAGGAAATGTTGTGATAGTATAGTAAATCATATACACCTGAGTTGTCCAACATATTAATATTTCAATTTAAATCTTTGGAACCTCTTGACGTCACATTAAACAGGTGCTTCTGAATATATTTTAAATCTGCTGTTGTCAAAATGAGAGGTTATACACGTGTCTTCGTTACCAGAATGAGCAATGCGCTTATGAAAAAATAAATAATAATAAAAAAAAAACAAACAAAAAAAAGTCATCCATATCATACCTCGGGTAAAATTCCACAAAGAGCATTTATCGGAATACATAGTAGTAGGGGTTATAGTGATAATGAATTTTATTCATATTATTCATATTATTAGATATTGATGAGAATACAGTGGAATAGCGAAAGAGCCACAGATTTGTATTGAATTGTATGGAAATGAATTGGTACCTTTTTTTCCCCATTAAGAGCATTGGAGTTACGAAAGACGTATATAACGTATTGAATCCAGATAAAAAGACGTAGGAGATGGTTATGTAAAAAAAAAAAAAATCCAACTCTGAATAAAAACTTCAAAGCTTAAGAGATATAGAAGATAATATCACTCCAAAAAGATTTTAAATTAAACATAAAAAAATAATTCAATGATGTTTTGTTGTTACATAAAGATATTTATTACTGTAATAAACATTTTATCTTTATGAATTATTCTGACGGAAAGACGTGCACATCTAAATTCACAGAGTAGGACCAATAATTTACATACCGGTATACTATAAGTCATTTCTGATTCATGCTCTTTTTTGAAATGAATAAAAACCACACTGTAATCTACAGTGCAATAGTTAGATTACAGTTCGGCAATCCCATTTCCATAGGCAATGCAAACTGCGCTCACAACTCTCTCTCTCTCTCTCTCTCTCTCTCTCTCTCATAACATCGCCTTCAAGGTATTGTCTCATCTCTGAATTATAAACTACACATTGGATCCAATTTGGAAAGCATTGAATAGATTACATAAATTTTTCAACAACCCAGGAAGTCTGTTTCATTACTCTTAAAAAACACACCATTTTAAGGCTGCGACATACAAAACTTAGATAATCGAGATACAAAACATAGATGACAGTGATATAAAACATGGATAACCGTGATATAAAACATGGATAACCGTGATATAAAACATAGATAACCGAGACAGAAAACAGAGATAAGTGTAACCATGACACAAAACATAGATAACCTTGATATAAAACATAGACAACTGTTTATGCGGTCTCATCCGAAGGACCGCCCCATTTATTTGCCTCTTACGACAAGCAAGTGGTACTGAGGATCTATTCTAACAATCCGGATCCCCACGGGGTCAAAACAGATAACCGTGATATAAACCATAGATTAATTGTTTGATTGATTGTTTGTTGTTTTCCGCCACGCTCAACGACAACCCAGATACACTGTTCTCGGGAAGAGATCACCTAACAAATGTGGTGTTAAAGGGGCATGGACACGGTTTGAGCTGAATATTTTCAAATTCTATTTTCCCATTTTCAATTCACAAGAGAGATACAGAGCTCACAATTCTTTGCTTCGTAAATAAGGGTTTTTGTTGTTGTTTTTTTTTTTTTTTTTTTTTTTTGTTTTTGTTTTTTTTGTTTTGTTTTTGTTTTGTTTGTTTTTTTTTGTTTTTTGTTTTTTTTCTTGTGTTTGTTTTTGTTGTTTTGTTTGTTTGTTTGTTTCTTTTGTTTTTGTTTTGTGTGTGTGCATGTGGTTTTTTTCCTTCTTCTTTTGTTTTTGTTTTTGTGTGTGTATTTTTTTTTTGTTATTTGTTTTTTTGTATTTTTTTGTTTTTTTTTTTTGTTTTGGTTTTGGTTTGACTAAGTCAAATATACTAGTAGCAAAGGTTACGGTTAAATAAGATTTTTCAATTTACAAGTTAATTCTGAACACAAGTGTCTGTCACAATTATTTTGTTTCAAACGTTATATTTTCTATTAAGCATATTGTATGTAAACAAAAGCATGACAAGAGCCTTGTTTACATAACAAAAAATTGTGAGCACTGTATCTCTCGTGCAGCTCGACAACTGACATTCAATTATTTACTGGTCATGAGAAACACCTCAATCAAGAAATATAAACATTAAACTTGGAAAAAATAAAATTTGAAAATTTGCAGGTTAAATAGCGTCCATGCCCCTTTAATTCCTCTTTGTACAATTTTTCACGTTTAGTTTCAATACTTAGAAAATTCAATGATTAAACAAGAAATGGGGTAAACTTATTTTTTTATCAACATAATCTGTTCATTACAGCATGTCATATGTACTACGTTTATGTTAAGGAGAATGCTGTGATAACGTCTTATGAATAATCCATTGCTGACGTATCAATCGACTTTACTGATAGACACATTGTATGTAATAATACACACCTAGATTTGAAATATTGTAGTGTGATACCGAAAAACACACACAAAAAGAAATTACCCCCCCCCCCCCCAATCACAAAAACAATAATAATAATAATAATCAAGAGTTCATATTCGGGAAAAATGGGCTGTATATATATTTAGGCTAACAGTACACTGAACAAGGTACCAGGCAAATGTTTTTTGTATTCATATGAAGATTTCATTTTAATCAACAGAATTTTAAAGTAGAGGGGTGCATTGCACTTTCTGGCTCTTTTCTTTTCGTGTTTTATCTTTAGAGCAATCGGTCTTTACATGTATTAAGCCTCTTTTAACGGCAGAAAAAGCGCATGTCAATTGTATCGTCAGCCATTATATATAAACAAGGAAACCGAACAACCATGGGGTGTCATTCAGTATTGCTTGGATATCTCCGATGCGTTTCTACACTGTCTCATCGTACGTTTACATATCTTCAGAAATAAAATTTTAATATGTTTAAAGGTTAATTGCCCATGACCAGAGGATTTGGTGCTTATCGCTGATACCCTTTGTTCGAAAATTACACATTTACCCGCCCAATTTAACATTCTAATCGAATTTCCAATTCTTGAATTGTATGATCGATATTTACAGCAATATCTGAAAATTTAACTATCATAAAACATAAATTAAAAGATAATTAGCATACGCTTCTTCTCTTCATGTGTATGTACTTTATACCTTTACGAAAATGTGATAAGGGAGGTTTATACTATGCGACTCTTGGGGGGGGGGGGGGGGGGGGGGTAGGCACAAATCCACAAAACACTCTGTTTACGACGTATTCCTACACCTGAAAATTGCAATAAGAAGTCCGTTTAACATTTTTTTGCAATAGAAAAATAAAAAATATAAAACTTTTTAATTTTTCCTTTATCTTTTCCTTTACCTCTTAGTATACAGTAATGTTTCATTCTCGTCAATATGTCAAATAAAGTTAATATTTTAATTATAATCACACGAAACATACACACATGTGAAAGAAACTGTTGTTAACATAAAACAGTTATAATATCAGGGATATAGACTGTATACACGTAGATAACAGTCTTCACTTACTATAAGATAAGTTTATTCCAATTTTTGGACACAGTGGATAAAATCGCAGTGACAGTCTATAAAAAAGAAACCTCAGAAAAGAAGACAATATTAACGACAGACAACACGTAGATTTGTTGATTGATTGATTGTATATTGTTTAACGTCCCACTCGAGAATATTTCACTTATGGAGACGTCACCATTGCCGGTGAAGGGCTGCATTATTATATGCAGATTGTTACAAAGTCCGCAGTTTTATGTGCAGAACAAGTTTAACTGATAATACATACAGGGATTATTTTCCCTTAATTCATACGTTTTAATTTGATTGCAATCAGCTTAGTTTTATTTGATGTGTTAAACCACCTAGAGATGCACACTGGGCAATAGATATCATTACTCTGCGGATGCGAACCCGCTGGGTCCCTAGAGAAGGTTGTAAACGCATGATAAGATAACACTCCGAAACACTCCCGACTCATCAAAATACGTTTAGACAGATGTTAAAATAAGTTAAAATAATTTAATTTTTCAAATTATCTGAAAGAATGGCTTTAATGCTTTGTTCAACATGCAGTACGTGAAAAAGAAAACAACTTTTTGTCCATTTGAAAAAAATATTTGCTCATCATATGATGTAGATTATATTATATTTCTGTGTAGCTATATTTTGTAAGTTTCAGCTGAAATCGTATTACAAGCAAACTCACTGATCATTAAAGCACCGGGGGTCTATTTCACACAAGGCCATTCGACATAGAAAAAGAACGTTTCCTTCCCTCTCTGCTATCACTGTGGCGTTACTTTATCAAACTATATTAAAGTCATCTCACCTGAACTCCCCGCCGCTCTGAATAGTTGGTTAAAGAACTAGCTGTAATAATATTTTTATGTTAAAGAAATTCAGTAATTTTTCTGTTGAAATAACCTGAAATCAACAAGTCTTTTCCTCATTACTGATTAATATGGTTCCTCAAAATTTGGATTTTTCCCCCACACTTTCCTTGAAAATTATTTAAATGCTTATTTTTACATAATTAATGTATTCGCTTAGAAATTCTGGAAACTTTTGATTGACCGGAACTATCTTTTTTAACCATATCTATATTCAGAAATAAAAAGTAGCATATCTGAATTTGCGACGTGTAGTTCCCACGCTTCCTGTAACTAATAAACTGCTTAGAAAAATACGAGCAATAACAGCTCGACTTAGTGCCTTTTTGTTCTCTCCAAGTCGGGGATTTGATTGATTGAGTGATTGATTGATTGATTATATATTATTTAACGTCCCGCTCGACGGGTGTACGTATATTAGTAGTATACAGTACTTACACATATTCTAAAAAGTTTTTTGTACAAATTCCAGCGATTCTCCTATTCTGCACATAACGGTCGCCATTTGGTGAAATCTTTTATGGTAATAACAACAAACGGCTTCATTGTAGAAGTCTTTGGACCGTGGTTAGTGAATGGTTGAAACAACGTAATCAATTGAAACTGCGAGTTTCGATTTGCATATAAGTCTTTAATGAATGATTGAAAGTAGGTTTGAACACAAGTAAAGTGGGCAAAATATGTTGGGGAATTTTTCCATTAAATGGTTGAGACGATGATACATGAATACAGCTGTAAAAGACCTCAAACCAGGACACTTTTTTCTGCGCTGTAAATTGAAGGTTTTTATAAAGACTGGATCTGTACCTGTCTGATCTATCCCAATATTTTCCTACAACAGAACTATAGATTTCCATCTACAGTGTAGCATGTTATCATAAATGCCCACTCCGTGGGGATCCGGGTTAGAATAGATCCTCAGTACACCTTGATTGTCGTTAGAGGCGACTAAATGGGGCGGTCCTTCGGATGAAACCACAAAAACCGAGACCCCATGTCACAGCAGGTGTGGCACGATAAAGATTCCTCCCTGCTCACAGACGCTGAGCGTCGAGCATAGGCCTAAAATTTGCAGCCCTTCATCTGTGAAACATTCTCGAGCGGGACGTTAAACAATATATAATCAATCAATTATAAATACCCTGCTTTCAGTACTTTAAATACTTTGATTTTATTAGGGTATATCTGATTGATTGTTTGTTTGTATGTTTTGCGTCCCGTCGAAAATTTTTCATTCATATTGAAATGTTATGATCTGTAGGTGAAGTACCATAAATTTAGACCTATGCTTATCTCTCGTGCAAGGAGGGTTCGTTAAAGTGCCAACGCCTGTCGCGACACTTTTAAGATCATATCCGAAAGACCCGTGATTCTCATTTCTAAATGCCGAGCGTTTGGCGAAGGAGCAATCACTATTTATGTTAATGTCTTAGGTTTGACCCGGCCTTGACACGAACGGGGTTCGAACACATGACCTTCCGGTTACGAAGCGAACGCTGTACCACTGGCCTACCGCGACCGGTTTAATCTGTCTGTAAAAACAATGGTAATGATGTCATGCGGATGCACGTAATGATGTAAAATGTACTCATGTAAACACTCAAAATTAGTTTTTAAAAGGTTAATAGTTCCCTCATTTTGCGTAGGACAGATTTCAAAGACTCTGCAGTTTACATGCATGAATGGAATATGGCCTGTCGTCACATATCTGCGTGGTATATCGGTATGGGTAACTGTCAGATACCGTTGATGGCGGAGTGATGTTGCACTTCCGCCAGTGTTTACTAGCACTCTTAGATGACACTGGGATTGTATATCTCTGTCGGTCTCCTTGTTGCGATGTTCCACGGTGACAGATAAAGGAGAGATTATCCCACCATACAATAACTATTCAACAATCCCTAATCATCTAATAGGGTGTAATTTAAAGATTTTTTTTCACGTACATAAGGATCATATGTTTGGTGACGTTTCGTGTTCGTATACTTCATGAAGCGCTTGTAAAGTATGATAGTGTAAAGCGGTGACGTTCATATTCTCATTAAAGCAATACAATCTCAAACTGACGGCAAATAAAGTGGGAAATAAAAGAATTAGATATGATAATATATTTGTGATACAATATATGTAACTTCATAGAACCAGTGTTAATCTGAAGCAATATACTCATCTAATCAGCAAAAAATGTAGATTCATGAATCATTGTCTTCCCCTTAGTAATCCCTGCACTGACCTCGGAGGTCACCAGTTCGGAAGAATGCGAAAGAGAGGCACTGCTCTCGTGTTAGATTTGTAAACAATTTTCAAAATATGCCAAATTTTTAGCAAATTCATCAATAAAATTTCATCTGAGTCGTACATTTGCGTAATTTAATAACCTTGTTACAATTATAATACTTAAAGTCATTCATGACAAGATGTAATATTTTAAAACAAACGGAATGTGTAGTTACTCACGGCACTCCAGCTTTGTATGACCTCGATATCAGTACAACCCAATCATGTTCGGCAACCATTGTTACCATGTCCCTGTTTTCAATGCAATGGCGGTTTATGCGAAACGCTCATTGTAGGTATGCTCTCAAATATTATTCCCAGGTATATTTTGCTGAATTTTTCTTCAGGTCTTGGAGATTTTTAAGTGATAACGATAGGTGTCAATTAGTGCATAATTGTATAGTTGAAAAATACCGTCAGTTACATCTTGTATTGCTTTAATAATGTATTTTCAAAAATGAAATTCAATTGTACTGTTTACTGTTCTACGATTTACCTCACCTGAGTTAAAAGCTCAGGTAACCTATTCTGCTGGCCTTTTGTCTGCCGTCTGTCTGTTTATCGTGCATAATATCTATCCATAAACTCCTTACATTTTCATCTTCTTTAGAACCACTTGGCCAGTTACAATATAATCTGGTACAAATCACTCTTGGGTGATGGTAATTCAAGTTTATCCAAATAAAGGGTCATCTTTCACTTAAATGGGATATCATCAAGAAACGGCACAAATATGGTGCGGCCATTTAAAAATTGATTGATTGATTGTTTTACATCCCGTCGAGAATTTTTCACTCTTATTGAGACGTCACCAGCTGTAGGTGAAGTACCACAAATTTAGACCTATGCTTAGCGCTCAGGGCTGTAGCAGTGAGGGTTCTTTAATGTGCCAACGCCTACCGTGACACGGGACCTCCGTTTTTAAGGTCATATCCGAAAGACCCGTGATTCGCATTTCTAAATGCCGAGCGTTTGGCGAAGGAGCAATCACTACCTATTTTTCGTCTTAGGTTTGACGCGGCCATGGCACGAACGGCGATCGAACGCACGACCTTCCGGTTACGAAACGAACGCTCTAACCACTGAGCTACCGCGACCGGTCTAAATTGTTATATAACACGAAAAAAAAGTGGAATGAATGAACTCAGTTACTGGTGTACATATATTGATGGAAATGTCAGTTATTGATGTAAACTCAATTTCGAAATAATTTTTGGCAATGAAGGAACATCAGAGAGAATCAATTCTGAATCATTGTTATAATCTTTAACCTAACCGGAACCACACCACATGGGCAGCAAAGTCTTAAGATGCCTTAGAATAATCTTTATACTTTACTCACTTAAACATATGTCAATGTAATGAGCGTGTAGTTTTCAGCCAATGAGAAAATTGGATGCTTTCTACCATGACCAAATGGATTTGATAGGGTTTAAAGGGAAGAGATCAAAAGATCAATGTCAGATAGAGATCTAAATTCAAATAGTTGGGGGGGGGGGGGGGGGGGGGGGGCAAAACTCGCGTAGTATTATGTTATCGATTGTTATAAACAAGTAAAGTAAAATATTGCATTGCTTTTTACTGGCATGGCATTTTTCAGTGATATTTAAAGACTGCAATGTTTTATGTTTAATTGAATTAGAGTTGATTAAAACGAATTATTTTCAAGATTAGACGCAGTAGTCACACTATATTGTATCCAAATGCAAATTTTTCCACGTTGTGTGTGGGTATTAGGTTAAAATGGGTCCTCAGTACCGCCTTGCTTGTCATAAGAGGTAACTAAAAGGGGCAATCCTTCGGATGACACATCAAAAACCTCGACCCCGTGTCACAGCAGGTGGGATACGATAAAGATCCCTCCATGCTCAAAGGCCGTAAGCGCCTAACGCAGATCTGAATTTTGCTGCCCTTCTCCGCCAATGGTGACGTCTCTGCATGAGTGAAAAATTCTCGAGCGGGACATTAGACAATATGCAAGCAGTCAAGCAGTGTGGGGTTTTCTTTAATGTACCACGACTATAGTCGGGGTCATATTGTTTTGTTCTGTCTGTTTGTCAGTCCGGAACTTATATGCCTTGCTCTTAACTTTTGAATGGTGAGTGATAAGGCTCTCATATTTCAGATGCATATTCCTTGTCATAAAACATTTTGGCAATTAAGTTTTAAACTATGTGACATTGAATTTTTGACTTCATTTTAAGAAAATCTAATTTATTCAATAGCTCCTGAACCATTTATGGTTGCTAGGACTGCGAACGATAATATTGCTTCGCCGCCCACCTTTGCCATCAATTTTTAAAAGTTGTAATTTTAAAATGATTTTTATGTCAATGCACATGTAGATATTTATATGAATTTTCATAAAAGTTGATTTATTTGACAAAACAAAGAGAGATAACTCTATAATTTAGGTAATATATAAGTATTCTTTATTGCACAAGATATACATCCTATGGCAGATACATAATTAAACATAACATAATAATTACAACAGCGTTGAAAAAAACCAGTCAGTTTTTACAAAGGTATCTAACAAATGCAAATGTGAAAAATAACGGAGAATGATTGAACAGTAGAAGAACAAGAAAAAGCAATTTTACATGTTATGAATTTTCCCACATTAGTGAATTCCTTAAAATTATTTACTCTTAATAGTTGAAGTTAAATATGGAGGGTTTTTTCCAATGATATGTTTTAACAAATTTAACTCTAATTTGGTGATACACAGGACATATTAACACAAAGTGGTATTCATCTTCGATTTCAGAAACACGATATAAATGATTTTCGGAATGGAGTGATTGTGTAATAATAGAATGCAATGCAAAAATCGCCTCTGTAGTACCTAACCTGGGTTGAAAACCAAATTATGCATCTGATATAATGTCATACGAATTTGCCCAAGAGACGAGTTTTCTGATTAATATGAAAGTAAACAACTTGCAAAAACAATTAACAAGACTTATTTCTCTGTAATTATTCGGGTCAGAAGGGTCACCCTTCTTGAAAACAGGAACAAGAACAGTGTCTGACCATTAGGTTGGAAAAAAGAACAGATGACAAAATGCGGTTAAAAATGATATGCAAGTATGGTACAAAATATTCTTTAAATTCTATGAAGTATTTATTCAAAATATAATCCAAACCATGAGCTTTTCCCCGTTTTAAGTAACCTATAGCTTCGGATATTTCTTTTTCCGTAATTTCTGTATCAAGTTCATCAAAAACTGTAGGACCAGAGTCCTGGGTTTTTCTTTTTTTTGTTTTTGTTTTTTTTGTTTTTTGAAAATGTTTGTAGAATACTTTTGGGTTACGCTTTCGAAGGTGTTCGAGTAAATCGCCCTCCTTTCGTAGATATTGGCGCTTAAGTTTAGCTTCTACATGTTTATAATACTTCTTTGCTTCAATTAAGTGCATGTGGTTTTCTTTGTTTTTAAAATGGTTGAATATTCTCAAAGCTCCACGGTATTCATTGTATTTACTTTTTTAAGTTGTATGCTAAAGCAGGGTTTATCATTTTGCTTTGGTGTTCATCTCCTTTGTTAGACTTTCTATGGACTTCAAAACTTGGATGCATTAAATCAACCAAGCGTGCAGTGAATAAATCTACCGATTCGTTAACACTGGTTTGAGACTCACACGACTGGTTTTTAATACATACCAAAAGTTCTTCAGAATTTCAGACAAAATAAGACGAAGGCTGAGTTACCTGATCAGCAGGATTCTGCATGATGTGTTCACTTGTTTTGATTCTAATGTGAAGTAGTGCATGGTCAGAATACATAGTAAAATTTGACACAATGAACTGATCAGTTGAAGGGAGTGCATCAGGGGAGGTTATGACATAATCTACAACACTCATACCCCTTGGTCCAACGAATGTATAATCGTTGTCCATGCCTAAATGGTGGCGACTGTTTAGAATTCTTAGTCCACTACTTTTACATAGAGACCATAACTTATTGACAAAGTCATTGACAACGTTGTCGAGATTCGATCGAACTGTGAATTGTATATCAGAACCACAGCATAACATTTCACCAACTTCACGTAAAACAACACCATGCTATACATCATGCAGGGTAAAATCATTTGAGTTATACGCTCTAGCATTAGTACCACTGATAAGCCTTTACCTCGGCTCATACATTCAACAATGCAATTTTCTAAGTCACAAAATAGATCACAGTCATAAGATTGATAAAATGTGGAACTATTAGGAGGAATATAAACACAAGCTAAATAGATACCACCAACGCTTGGCAATAACAAACGGTCAAGTTTACGCCATATTACAGAGTCATGCATACATTCCAATACGATACATATTGCTTGAATTCATTACGCATTAAAATGACACAGCCCCCACCTTGTACTGATTTTGTTAAGTTTCTTGGGAAAACGTAACTATGGAAACCTTCAACATCAATGCAAAACTTTTTCTCTATCCAACATTCAGTCAGTAAATATTCACACGAAAGAATATAGCGTCTAAATTTACTATCATCGAACTTAGAGGCGAATCCTTCATTAGTGTTCCAATTATTTTAATGGCATTACTCTCGGCGTGTCTCAAGGTTTAACTCTCGTCGTTTTTATTCGTATTGTGTGTCTATAGTCTGCTGATCACATTCGTCTGCGTCGTCCTCGACTGGAGCCACGTAAAGATGGCCGTCAATGTAAAGTTTGTCAACATTCAGCGCCGCCCTCCTGTTGTCCCTTAAAGCTCGCTGAATATCTGGAATAAGCATTTTCCGTTTCTGAACGATTTCTCTAGGGAACTGTTCACGCACACTGAAATTTCTATTTTTAATCTTGAACGCACTAGTTTTTTTTTTTTTTTACATTTTCCCTCACTATGAAACTCGAGAATTTCACAACTATCAGCCTACTTTTGTTTCTGTTAAACTTTCCAAAGCGATGAGCTCTTTCAATGTTTTCAGATATACCTGAAATGCCTAATTCGGTTTCACAATAATCATCTATTATGTTCACTCAGTTTTCCCTTCCATGACCTCTATACTTTGCTAAACCAAAAAGAGCAAGTTATCCCTCATACTACGTGCTTGGAGATCTGTGACGTTACTTTGTTATTGCTCATTGACTACCCTCAGTTCTCTAATCTCCTTTATTGTATCTTTCACATCAACTTTTATTTGACCTTGAGTTTTCGTGATCTCCTCTATCATGTTCCCCATATTTCCTGGGAATTTTTCCACCTGACTAACCCTGTTCTGAACTGACGCAATCTTATTACACGAAAAACTCAAACCTTGACTTACTTTGTCAAGTTTAGATATTTTTGTATCCGGGTCATTTATACGAATCATGAGCTGATCCACCCAAGCAGGCTGTGCAGTGGTCGAATGGGAGCTGATCCACCCAAGCAGGCTGTGCAGTGGTCGAATGGGAGCTGATCCACCCAAGCAGGCTGTGCAGTGGTCGAATGGGAGCTGATCCACCCAAGCAGGCTGTGCAGTGGTCGAATGGGAGCTGATCCACCCAAGCAGGCTGTGCAGTGGTCGAATGGGAGCTGATCCACCAAAGCAGGCTGTGCAGTGGTCGAATGGGAGATGATCCACCCAAGCAGGCTGTGCAGTGGTCGAATGGGAGCTGATCCACCCAAGCAGGCTGTGCAGTGGTCGAATGGGAGCTGATCCACCCAAGCAGGCTGTGCAGTGGTCGAATGGGAGCTGATCCACCCAAGCGGGCTGTGCAGTGGTCGAATGGGAGCTGATCCACCCAAGCAGGCTGTGCAGTGGTCGAATGGGCTGGAGGAAGTGCATTACTGAAACAGGTCCGCTCGGCAGGCTTGCCGTTTCCATTGCTTCCATTGTTCGCATACTTTGCTGACTTGTTACGTGGCTAAGGAGTAGATCCGTCTGAAGACAAACGTCTCTTACTATCGTCCGACATACACGATATGTTTATGCGTGTCCACAAGTTAAAAAAACCACACAAACACACTTTCACATCAAAAAAGAAATAAATTTTCTACCTTTCCAAAAATTCATGACTATCCATTTTCAACGCATGCTCACAACTCATTAGGTTCATATATTACGTATTTCATTATAGAAAGCAATGGAAAACGGAAAATATTTTTAAAACATTCCCCCGTGAAACACAAATTCTGTCAAATACAACCAAGCAAGGTGTCTGCCTTAAAGAGATTATCGAACAACAACAACTAGAAAAAGATAGTGAAGTTCGATTTTAATTCCGAAAATGTCAAAAGGTTACTTACAAGTATCATGCGGATTTACACGTCACCGCAATTTATATTCATCTCGCGTTTACATGTACGTTGTTTTTGTCTCACCGCGAGGGAGAGTTCAACAATGGGAAATAATCATAAATGCCACACTGTTAATTGAACAAATCGGACATTTTGATATATACAATGTACTCTAATTTAGATATCGGAAAGAGAATCATGTACAATCCTGTAACAGCCACATCCCAAGTGCACGACAACGACCTCCCCATTCTTTCACTTATCGGAAAGTCAAAGTGCACGGCAATGACCTCCCCATGCTTTCACTTATCGGAAAGTCAAAGTGCACGGCAACGACCTCCCCATTCTTTCACTTATCGGAAAGTCAAAGTGCACGGCAACGACCTCCCCATTCTTTCACTTATCGGAAAGTCAAAGTGCACGACAACGACCTCCCCATTCTTTCACTTATCGGAAAGTCAAAGTAAAGGTAAAAGTGAATCAGATTCAGTAAGCGAGTCTTACTTACCAGGTGAGTAAATCACTTTCTGACAAAAGCATTCAAGAGACAAACACTTTTCTTAAACAAAAAATAAATTTTTAATGTTTGTATTGGAAATTTCCCAAAGAAATCTTTATGTTAAATCTGGTTGGAAATTTTCCAAAGCCTATTGCAAACAATATTAATTTTCCGATATGAATTTATCAATTTTCACAAAGATGATTTAAATATACATTCCAGCGCTATAGTTTCTGTTATCAGAACACCACAGATTTCTTTTCCCTATATGAATACAGATCGTTAGAGGTGGATCATTCCTTTGAAATCGCTGTGACTTGACTAATCGCTGATTAGTCGTAGTTTATTGGAGTGAGCTAAGCCTTGCGTCGAAAGCCAATTCCCGGTTATCCATATTTCCTCTACATTTTATTTTTAAACATAGAAAAAGACCTGGATTTTCTCCATCAATGTATGACCTTAAAAACAGAGGTCCCGTGTCACGGTAGGCGTTGGCCCGTTAAAGAACCTTCAATGCTACGACCCTGAGCGCTAAGCATAAGTCTAAATTTGTGGTACTTCACCTACAGCTGATGACGTCTCAATATGAATGAAAAATTCTCGACGGGACGTTAAACAAACGAACAACAATCAATTTCCTAAGTAATCTCATGAAAGATTTTGAATCCCTTTCCTTATATATTTCAATATAAAAATTTGACCTGGCCCAATCCTACCCTCCAGGGCCATGATTTGAAAAAAAACTGGATTATACACGGGCAGTACCTGAGGATGTGTGAAGAATTTTTCCTCATATATTTAACTTTGAATTCATTTCCTCGCATCTTCAGTACCAAATTCTTGTCACAAGAGGCGACTAAATAGGACGATCCTTCGGGCGAGACCGCAAAAATCGAGGTCCCATGTCACAGCAGGTGTGGCACGATAAAGATTACCCCTGCTCAATGGCCGGAAGTGTCGAGCGTAGGCCTAAATTTTACAGCCCTTCATCAGCAATGGCGACGTCTCAATATGAGTGAAACATTCTCGAGTAGGACGTTAAGCATTATACAATCAATCAATCTTTCCTCATGCATCACGTGTAAAAAATTCATTTCCCATTGAGGATCCATTCTATTTATCGAGCCATGATTTGAACTTTAACCTGTTCTATTTGTATGTTTTCGTATTAATATGATTAACCGTGACGCTATTGCTCTAACGAAAATTATTTTTAAGGATTATCCCTTCATTTTCGCATGAAAAACTTTGTTCCCTATATGTGGCCCCATCCTACCCTCAGAGGCCATAATTTGAACAAACTTCAATCTACAAAGAGTGGGGATGCTTGCAATGTAATATGACTAATCATGGTCCTGCTGGTCTGGAGAAGATATTTTAAGATATTTCCTATACATGCGCATGTAAAACACAGATCTCCTGTTGTTGCCCCACCCTACCCCTGGGGTCTATGATTTGAACAAGTTTGAACATTGAAACTGCTAACATAGCAACAAATATTTAAATCTACAAACTGTCAATTTGCCATTAATTTTTCCAAACAAATATATGCTTACACAGTAACATCTATTCATTCTATCTATGAGATTTGATTTATTGATACAGTATTAGTTCAAGGACATCTTATCACCCTATTTGTTTCATTTGTTAAGGAAATTCAGTAAATTGAATAAATTATTGTCTTTTACATTTATGAAAATAAACATCTATAAATGAAATTTCTAAATGAGCTATTTAATTTAGCTATCTAATTTGTGTCGGTATAATATCATTAAGGTCTTTAGCAATGTTTCTGTTTTCTGAGACCGGGATCATTTTCTTCTACTTCGCCTCCGGAATTCGCGTTGCTGTTCATACCCTCATAAATCTTCAAAAAATGAAATTTATTTATTTATTTATTTTAAATCATTATTATTATTATTATTATTTGTATTTTCATTTTACTTTCATTTCGTTCTGAACATTCCCAGCTGTTTAAATAGCCGTACTATATTTATCAAGATTCATACGCACGTTGTTCACACAGTCATGGGGAAATGGATATCATTACAATTGGTAAAGATATCGAAGACAATAACATTGAAAATGTAAAATGTCTTCTAATAACATTCGTATGTATGAGCTGTTTTCTGTTGTCTTTTAATTATATGTATGTGTTATTGGAGAAGCAGGTCATGTGACCAGAAATGGAGTAATTATCCTCTCCTAACGACCACTGATATTATGTAATGGAATTCAGATATTGATTAGACTTCTGTAACATTACAGAAAAATAACACTCCCAGGAGGGGTTTAAGGAGCTTATTACACGGACTAGTATGTATTACTCGAAATGTGTGGTTGTTTTTTTTTTTAAATGGGCGTTATAAATGTTAACCGAACAGACACAAAGAGAAAAGAAGAAAACGAAACACACTCGGGACCTTGATGATTTTTATGATAGATCTGAAATCTAACGATGATTGATTTAGGTGCGACATGCCGTTCTGATGCTAAGTTATACAATAGAAATATATAATTCTATTATCTTTGATGGCAGATATTCGATTATTCATCTGAATAAAACGCTGTTTATCTATAGGTATGCGATGTGAAGGAAAATGTACGTAGGTGCACTTATAAGGCAACGGGGCAAGGAAACTTAACTTATTCTGCTAACGAATACGAAGTTCTTCCCTATTTGGTGACGAAAAGGAAATTATTAGTAAACGTAGTGTAATTTTGTGATATCTATGTACTTGAAGAATATGTGGAATACACACCGATCATAATCCACGATCCAGAGACTTCACCTCTATAAATATCCGTGTTACAACGTTCGCGAGTCACATGGGTGGATAGATTGACAACATGGTATTTGAGGACTGTGTTGGGCTGAAAAGAAACATCTCAGACTTCGCTGAAGGTACGTTCGCTTTTGGATTTTTCCCATATATCTTATTTTAATGCACCTCCAACTGTTATATGCTGTTGTTGCTAGGAAACATTATCTAAAAGTTTACCTTAACCAACAACTTTGCAAATATTTTTAAAATTATTTTCACCTAATATTTGATATGTATATTTCCATGTTACCATGGTGACACTATTTGATAATTGATGCAAAGTCCGAATATGCTCTGCAATAAATGAATAAAATCAAATAACCGCATGTTGGGGACAACAGTTCCGTACTTTTATTTGTTAATCGATGAAGTAGAGAAATCAGGGTACAAAAAAAGTATAGAATATGTTTGGATATACTTTCCTTTGAGGATAAACGCTCAGTAAATGATGCAATATATAATGACATTTCATATTGTGCAGAGTTCGTATTAAGAGACCAGTTCATTCTGTCACTACAGAGGAATGGAGTATGCATATTTACCTGTACATAATTGATACACATGTATCTAATTTGGGCGCACTGTCGCATTAATTTAGAGTTCTTGCAGATAATTTATCGTTAGTTGGAATATAATGAAATGCATGTACAGGTAAGCTCAAAAGATGATTATTGTATTATACAACACCCACTCAGTTTTTTTATGTTTTGTATTTTGTTGTTAGTATCATTTTGACTGTTAACATTTTCTACATTTACAAGTCAATGTTTTTAATGATAGATAATGTACAATGTAGACCAAGACCATTTTTTTTTCTGCCATTAAGTTCTTAACTAATGTGAATTAATATGACATTGATACTTGTAAAACTACTGATACAGAATATGTGTCACGAAATGCATACCGTTTACCTTTCTATCTTTTTTTAATTATTAAATAATACCTAGTATTAGCAAGGTCATTGATTGAGGTGAACGAAACAAATTCGTGCAAAAAAAAACATTATTTAAATATCACACAGTGAGAGCATGGTTCCAAAAAATGGGAGGGGCCGAAATACTACGAATTTAATTCATATATGTGGGTTTTTATTTCTCATTGGACCCCCGGACACGGGCGCCAATCGATATATTGCACAACCGAAAGTTGTGAAAGAAAACTCGCTTGATTGACATCTGGTTGTGCAATAAGCCCTCCTTCAATATTGCTGCATATGATTTTTAAAGAATTCAATTAAGGTGTCAATCGAAATATAAGAACATGCTTCGATGCGCAGTTGAATATCCTATGGTGGCATAGACAATCCACTCTGTTCCATGGTTCGATTGACACCTGAATATATTTTGAAGCGAGAATCAGTAGTGGGGTTTTACCGCTGAAAATTTCCTTTCGAACGAAAACAACTTTGAAACTTTCTATGTTTATTTTAATTAATTAATTTTGAAAAATTGTACAAAATTGCAAGTTAGATGTATTAAAAAATGAACTTTGTTATTGTGTTTTGTATAGATTGACAGGAATTGTTACATATTTTTCAACAAATTCAATATAAGATAAATCGATTGTACAGAACAGAAGATCGTCCGGGTGCTCATTTATGATTTTGCATTGGATTGACCAAATTAAAACAATGAGAATTATATTCAACTTGAAATGGAGATGATAGATCAATAATCCTTGCATTACATCCACATAATATGGAATTATTAGACAATTACAAGTATTTATCATTTCGATGCCAGTCAATAAGTAACCAGCCTAAGTTATTTCCGGTTGAGATCCACCTCTTCTTTTTCGATGTGATTGCCCTCTAATATGATGCACTTAGACCAACGGTGTTCAAGTGCCATCAACCCAGAACTGAAAAAGTCAGGGTCCTTTCCATTGACGCACTCCTCAACTGCCGTCACGACTTCTTCGTCAGACCGGAAATGACGTCCTTGGATATCATTTTTCAAGTTTGGGAATATGAAGAAGTGGCTAGGAGCTAGGTCAGGCCAATAGACAGAATGTGGTATTAATTCATACCCGTTTCGATCTACAGCATCCATTGCAACTTTGCAAGTGTGGACTCTCGCGTTATCCTGTTGCAACAAAATACCTTTAGAGGGTTTGCGTTTTTCACGGATGGCAGTTCTCAGCTGGTCTAGCAAATTTGCATAGTACACTCCAGTTATTGTATTTCTCTTGGGTAAAACGTTCGACATAATGACGCCTTTTTTGTCCCAAAATACTGTGGTCATCACCTTGCCAGCAGATGTTTGCGATTTGAACTTCATTGGCTTCGGGGACCCCGGCCCTACCCACTGCCGACTCTGAGCTTTTTTCTCTGGCTCATAATAATGAACTCAAGTCTCATACACAGTCACCAGATGCAAAAGAAAATCATCTTTCGACCTAATACGCTTCAACAAGGCGTTGCATACTGATGCTCTGGTTGCCATATATACGCTCATCGCTAAAGCATTTGGGGACGCAATGGGCTGTTAACTTCCACATACCTAAACGATCAAGTAAGATTGCTGAAACGCCACCACGTGAAATATCTAATGCCTGCTCTCTTTCGTTCACCTGAATACGCCTATCAGAGTATACCAGACCCCGAACTTTGTCACACATTTCTTCGTCGGTGGCATCCAATGGGCGTCCAGACCTGGCTTCATCTAAAAACGTTCTACCACGTTTGAATTACCCTACCCAGAATTTAACCCAGGCATAACATGGTGCAGAAGAGTCGGTGAGAAGACCCATAGACATCGGCTAACTCGCCGTGTATTTCCTCGCCTGTTTTACCTTTTAAACACAGGAAATGAATTACAGCATGATACTCAACTTTAGATGAAAAGCATAACTTTGCATCACTAGCCATGTTTGACGTTCAATGTCTTATTAAATAATGACTCGATCCACGTGCAATTTTGTACCCAGGTATAAAACATGTATTGAAACAAGGCATGAAAATCATGACCTTCTCGGTCAATCGGAAGTGGGATAGTTGGATATTACTTGACTCGCCCTCGAAATTGTATATGAGAAAATAAATATTTTTCAATGTTTTCTTTAGAAAATATTTCGTTTTGGAAATATTTTGTGAGAGTTTACTCCGTAATATATAATGAGAACCTGCATGCGGTAACAAGATTTATACTTTATGGACGTTGATCCTCTTGTCGGTGGTGGGAGGGGGGAATATAATACATTACATATGTGTTGAAGTTCCAGCGTCTACTTTCAGAAAATTACATATTTAGAAAGGTTGATATTTTTATTGATTTTAGACATTGAAAGCTTTTACATTAACTTAATGATTAGGATTTTACACATCCTGAGCCCGTCCCGTATACTAGTACACGACCAGACATGTATACTTTTCATGACGCATATAATATTTAATTAATATCCGTGCATAACCTGCGCGGATCCCTAACTTTTTTTCCTGACAGGGGGTGGGGGGGGGGGTGAGAAAATAATAACCTCAATAAGAAAGAAAGTAAAATTAAAAAAGCGTAAAAAGTGTATTGGTTTATTTTACATGTAACCCAAACTATAAGGGGGAGGGGGGGGGGTTCTTTTAGTGCATCAGTTGATCGGTTGAAACGTACAGTTTTTCTACACTGTACCTTTTGCTTAGGTTTGGAAAATCTTTGATAGAAATTAATCACATGATTGTTCATTCAACATTGTGAGATTCTGATCAATTTAATGGTAGCCCATAAAAGAAATAAGTTTAGAGAACTAAACGTATTTGATCTGCAGCCCCTGTTACGATCTGCTACCCTGAGTGAATGCTTTAAAAAAAAATCAAGAAAGGAACGCATTACGAAACTGCTTAAAGGGACGAAGCGAAAGCACACAAAAGTGGAAAACAGACTGACTAATGAGCGAAAAGTGAACGCGCAGCTAATCATTAGCGGGTCTGAATCTTCCTCATGTGGAGGGACACCCGCCCACCCTTTATATTACCGACTGTTAAATACACTTCAATTCGAATTGTGCTTTTTTTTATTCAGCCGATTTTTTCCTATGTTAAAACAGACGGAAATATTAGTAAATTGATATAAAAAAAATTTTAAAAAATAAATCTATTCAGATCATTTAAGATTTAAATTCATTTTATTTTGTATTATCTATTCTTTGAGAAATGAGAACTTTAGAGAGCGTCCTTGCATTATCATGTTAACGAAGGGAGACACGGATAAACTGTGAATGACCTTTAAACAGAGCGATATATTGAAAGCAGAGAGTACTAATAGAGGGGGGGGGGGGGGGGTGAAGAATAAACGAAGATTGCACATCATAAAGCATACTTGTACAGAGTATGCGAGAAAAGGGGGAGGGGTTAATGTTTTATATCTATATTTTGTATCGCATCGCCAAGTTATAAGAGCATATAATTTTTTTATCATTTTAGTATGATATGTTACAGACATCTTACTCACAATTCTTTCTCACTAACTTATTCTCATTGGACCCTGTGACATTCAAGATCAACACTAGGCTTCTCTGTTTTTGAATTAACAGTGTGATTAATTATTCATATGAAAATTAAAGACGATAGGTTACTGTGGATTATTATCATGTATATTAGTACATTTACAAGAACTGATTGTCTTGGGTTAATCTCTTGAGAATGAGTGAGACTAGTGCTTATATGTCACATTACTTGATATATACAGCTTGACATTTACAATATAATAGCCTCCATAGAAATCACTCTATGAAAAATTGACGATTATAGTAATAAATAGTTAGGAAGTGTTTGAGATAAAAAAAGAAATGGATATTGTATTTTTTTAAGGCGGATTACCATATGAAACTTGAAGAATATTTTTTAAAAAAATGAATACTTATCAAATACGGAATGGTTAGTGTTTATCCGAAAGATACAATATTTTATCATTTCTTTCTAGAAGCAAACATACAATAAAACATACCAAAATGCAAATCATGTAAATATCATAATATTTCTATGCATATAAAAATCGTGAGTGAGAGAGAGAGGGAGAGAGAAAGAGAGAGAGAGAGAAAGAGAGAGAGAGAGAGATGGGGCCCATATTTTCTTTTTTTCTATCCTTGCTTCTTCCGCCTCATTTCTCATGTCTCATCTTTCCTATCTCCGCCTCATTTTTCATGCCTCATCTTTCCTACCTCGGCCTCATTTCTCGTTCCTTTCCTTTCCTACCTCCGTCCCTTCTCTCGTACCCCCTCTATTTTTTATTTGTTTATTCATCCCCTTCCGCCCCCTCCCCCTCCTCCTTTCCCCCCCGTAATCTTTATCATTCCCTTCTCTGTGTTCTTCTCTCCCCTTCCTTAGATTAGGGAAAAATAATCTTTGCCATGCATTTAAATTTTTCTTACGTTTCCATGTAATTGTTTTTCTTTTTTTTTTTTAATTTGTTTTCTCTACCTCATGCGACGATGAATAATCAAGCCAGATTACGAAAATGATTAGAATCTACATGTGTACCTGCTTCAACTCTCATTTCATTAAAAAAAAATGGTCGCTCTTAGATCCATCTAAAATACAATAATCGATTTTCCTACAGGATCAGTTACTTTTCGAGCTTTTCGATTAATTGATTGTGGCTTTCTGAATGATAAATGTTAATGCTTTAGATTTATGTACAAATATTGAAAACTTTTAAGATATACGTATATATACATGTAACCAGGATTTAATACAGCAAATGTATCCACTAATAAAAATCAAGAAACACAAAACTCGAATTACACATCACTGTTGGTGCTTTCGGTTTTAATGCCTTTAATGCGCCAACGATTTTGTGATATTTTTATTATACTACTACTGGTGTAGATTTTGTTTTAGCTATATTTATTTCTGGAAAAAGAAATTTACTTATACAGCTACAAATTAAGTCACGTTGACGTCATGATCGTTTCCGAAAAGGACTCGCTAGGAGTACATGTCTTTTGCTGACAAAAGGTCAGATGATAGGATATATTAAATTTATTTTGAAAAAAAAAATCAAGTATTTAGATTTATGTTGACGGATTATATTAACTGCTTTGAATACACAGTCCAAGAAAACTGCACATGCGTGGAAGAGCGTTAACTTGTCTGTTGATCTCCATGTTTGTTTGCATGTGTATCGATCTCGGAATGCAGGTGATTGGTTTATATGAAATAAATAATTTAGTCAAATTTTGCAACTTATATTGATTAATTTTTATGATTATAAAATTGAATTATCAGTGGTATTGATTTTATTGTTGATTTAATAAAACACAAAGTGCAAGAAAGATGTGGATCAGTTTTCTCATAATCAGTTATAATTACGTATGAAAGTATATCGCGGAATAATGACCACAGTATTCCTTTGATCTTATCATAATCTTGGTAGAATCCTCCTTAAATATCTTAGATCTGACGCTACACATCGGGATTGAGAATCAACCCCTAACCTCCCGATTGCGTAATAAATGTGGAATGAATTTTGTAGCGATACACTAAACTGTCGGTAGCTAGATATAAACTATCATTGTAATTTTTTCGCTGGCATGTATCTACAATGTTCAGTGAGTGATTTTATCATGAATAATTTGCAAAGATGTTTGTAGAGTTCTTGCATGCATGTTCTCCTGCATTGCTCAGTGTAAGATCACATAGATACGACTGTTTTAGTATGTAATTCACAGAACGTGCTTTCCTCCAGTAGATTAACCCCAGTTTGTAAAGTCTTATTGTTTTGCTAGATAGTTGTGCTGTGAGAAATCATCTCATTCGGTATCCTTTCAACATATAGGTTTTCGATCGACTTATCAAATAATTGTTATATACACGCACGTTCACATTTGACATATATAGGAGTACAAATATGTAACAGACTTATTAATATTTTTCATGTAAAAACACATTGAAATGTTAGCTAGAATACCCAAGGCTTATAATTTCCGTAAAAACCATGTTTATGCGCTATATAGCTGTGTATATTAAGCATTAGTGATTTCAATTAGCAAAAAGATAATTATTTCGGAAGCTTGCATGCCTTGAACGCCAGTTTTACGAACTCAAAAGAAAACATTTCCCATATAGATGCCACTTTGATGTTTTTTAATACGGTGATTGATGAAAACGGCTGGAATAAATGATCTCCTTATGGCCAGTTCTTATTATAACCTAATTTATTGTATAACGCGGGGTTGATTGTACAAGAGAGTTGGATTGGCAACGAAAACAAGTTGTGTCCATACACGAAGAAACTCCTTATTTACTTTGCTAGTCCATGTTGTGAACAGACATCACTCTTCCATATAGTTTTTTGTTTTAAATCGATTCTGAAAGTCCAATCCTTCGTACTTTATTCGTTTTTTGATTGTCGAACCAGAAGGATAGGAATTAGTGAGTGAAATAGATGTCTTGTAAGATTGTCGAGTCTATCATTCAAGTTCCGCAAAAGCCTCTTGAACATCTTCTTCTTCCTGCGAGAAGAACTTGAACAGTGTCACACATCGGATGAAAATTTGTATCCCAATTTTTTTTTCTTCTTCTGAGTGCTGATATTACGCTACAGTGTATTTATTTTCAAAAGGATTGACTTCAAATCGTCGATGTTTTATTGATCATAAAAACGTTTTAATAACATATTTTGGCGCCAGATGTTACATTCTAATGTGAAATATATCCTGTCCTCTTCACACAAAAGGGGTTTCATATATCTACATACATGCGGGTTTGGAATTTAAACAGATTTAAAGAATGATGAATTGTGAATATTTTTTTTGTATTCTGGAGTGAGTTCCTTTCGACCCTGGAAACGCTTTGTCCGTGTTGATTAGGCAACACTATTTTACGCTTGGACAGAGCATGTAACAAAATCTATAAATATGCTAATCCCCGTGATACTTTCGTCGATTTGCATATTTTTAATTATCAGCACGTCGGTAATTATTGATGAAGTCAACTGTCAAAGAGAGAAATCTCGCCAGCTTCCTGTAAAATCTCACAACGCGAGATTTGGGGATATTTTGAACAGTTCCGCGTATGACGAAGGCACTATCAACCGTGATCAAAGTACGTCAATTAGCGCCGTAACCAACAGACATCTCGCTCCGCTGCGGCCTCCCATTTTTACCCAGACCCGTGATTTGGACGGTGCAAACTTCACTAATGATGACAGATCTTGGTTTTTAGGGATGTTTAACTTAACTGATCACCCGCTGCTTTGTCTAAACATCACAAAGACACCAAGAGGTAGGATTTTTGTATTTTAATCGGGTTTTTAAAATACTAACTGCTCATTACAAAAAGTATACTCAATGCCCAAAACTTCAATAAAAATATAATTATAGTATGCCCATTTTACAAAATTTAATATATTACATATGTCGACAAAAAGGGAATCAGGTGCTAAAATTATATTGTTGATAAATTCTGTGCACAGTTTGCTGCATATATTTTATTCAAAACAAAATTCTTACTATTTAATGTGCAGCAAAATATTGGGCGAAGGTACTTTTCTTTCACGATGAGAGATGCGGAGATCATAAATAAAAACCGGATACCACAGCTGGTGTGGTATGAAAGTCTTTAAAAATACATCACCAAATTGTTTCCAGAAGGTCGGTAGTAAAACTCACAAAATTAAGATGGTGCTCTGTGTGAAAAAAAAAATTAAGGAATGCGAAATCTTTTTATGACCTCTACATTTTCTTGAAAGTTTTATTTTTCACCTGTAATGTGATGTGTTTAATTTGTCATGCGTTTCCTTTGATATTTATGAACAGTAATGCTATTATGTTAGAAAATCATCTTGTATTGTAGAATACTGAAATTAGACACGTACAATGGTTTACGGATGGTACACACATTTTCTTATAGTGCTGTTTATTGGTTTTAAAGAATTTAATTTTCATTTTTAATGTAATGGAGAGATCTGTTTAATATTAATAATCGGGAAGATTATATCATTTAATTACGAAATATATTTACAACAATCAATTACCAGTCCTAAAAAAGTTGTTCTATGATAATATCGGTTTTAAAGAATTCAATTTTCATTTTAAATGTAATGGAGAGATCTGTTTAATATTAATAATCGGGAAGATTATATCATATAATTACGAAATATATTTACAACAATCAATTACCAGTCCTAAAAAAGTTGTTCTATGATAATACATAAGAAAAGGAATCTTAATCAAAATAATTACAACGCAACTATAGATATGACTTTGTAATAAATTTTGGAGTGGGGATGATAAGAATATGTTTATGGTAGAAAGCATCGATTATACATCATTCACAGCTGATATGGTTTATTCCTTGGGAAGTCTGTGCAATACAAAGAAATAAAGCGATGTAATACCAACCCCTTAAATTCACGCTTCTATCAATTACTGATTATGAAGCTGTTGTACAGCTCCTACTCATATTATTTTAACATCGCCCCGAGTATAAAAGTAATAAAACAAAGGTTTAGAACGTATATTTGTTTCCATACCAGATTTATGAGATTGATCACTGTTCGTTATCTTCGCCTTTTCCTTGTTACCCTATAACGCATTACGAAATAGGATATCTGCAATGCAAGGGGTCTATGCACTGTATTTATGCGCTTAGACAAATTGAAACGCTGACATTTCCAACCTTCCTTACCAAATGAAATGACGATCATTTCCTCATGAATGTAAATAATCTTGATAAATATAGTACGACTGGGAATACCCGGTAATTCGACAGAAATGAAAGTAAAATGTTATTATAAAAAATACATTTCATTTTTGAAAATGCATGGGTGTATGAATTCACACCAGCACACTTTTCATGAAGCGCGTTACTTTAAGTACGTTAACGTATAGCGTCACAGGTCATGCACTCACGCAGTTTTTATATCTGCGTTGATCTTAATATATCAGAAAATAGAGAATTTAATATTGATATTGTTGCTACTTTAATTTTATCTATGGTGTAGCTGGTAAGTGGTAGCTCGCTAGGGGAAGAGGGTATACCAAAGACCTATAAATCCATCATTGTAAAACAAAAAAAATATATTTCCATTAACTTCCGGTGTGCGCGATAGAAGTGTTTACATCGCCGCCAGTGGATTTAATGGGGCGCACACGGTGCGCGTCCCCTCTAAAATTTTCATATTTAAGGTATATCAAGGTCTCTTGTTTAGAAAAATAAATTAAAGATAAAAGAAACATTTTTTTTTTCAATTTCAGCGAAATAGATGACAAAATCGTTGGATTTATTGTTAATTTTGTTGGGAGAACTTCTATTTTATTCCGAAAACCCTTAAAATTTGTGTCATTTTCTTAATTTGATTTCACTAAAATGACAGTAAATAGTAAAAATACCTACTTAGGAGACATATTTCAAGCCCTATAAAATCTAAAATATGCAGGAGCTTCTAACAGGCGCCATCCAGACCTTCTGCCTCATGACGTTGCGCCCCCTCTAACTTCAGTTCCTAAATCTGTCCCTGGCCGCTTAGGAGTTTTTTTTAAAAAAATATAAGAGTCCCTGATATATTACCCCACTACAGTTGTGAGGTTACCAGTTAAAACACATTGCTTTAAATCATGGAACCGAATTGATTCTTCTGATGATGTCACTTCAGGAATGGCGCTACTAAATGACGTCACTTAATATTATTTACATTTCACTTTTTCGGCCAAAGTATTTTAATTGGTGTTGGCTATTAGATTGGAAACTCAGTGCGCATGCGTTATCAGACACCGTTTACTGATACGTTAAATAGAATTATCTTATCAATAAGTTGTTGTTTTACAAAAGGACTGCAATACGTGGATCCTAAGCATGTGTTTTTAACAGAAACTTTAATATTCTTGGTTGAAATCAAATTTTAAAACGCTTTTTTTGTAAGTTTTGAAACTTGCAAATATTTCATTATAAATAGTAATGTGGGTCCTCCGTGGCCAAGTGGTTAGAGCATCGCGCTCAAAGTCACAAGGCCTTTCACCTCTAGTCGGCGCGGGTTCAATTCTCGCTCGCGCCGATATATGTGAGAAAGTTTGCCAGTTTACTTTCGGAAGGTCGGTGGTCTCTTCCCAGTTACATTGTATCTAGGTTCTCTCCTCCACCTACAAAAACTGGACGCCACCCGATAACTGAAAAATTGTTGAGTGTGGCGAAAAACAACAACAATCAATCAATCAATCAATAAGTAGTAATGCTAAAGTTGTAGTGATGCACAGGCCCAATGGATAAGAATTATTTGTAGCTTGGACTTTTAAAATCAAAATTGATTAAGAATCATCCTAGTTTTTGCATCGTGTCTAGAAAGTAACGTTGGAGTTTCCTAATTTATTCCGGTGACATAAATCTTGCAACAAAAATATTAATACTTACTATCTATCGTTTATTATTAAGAACACTATTAAAAACTTGTTTTTAATCATTGTTTATGAAAAATTGCTGATTCGAATAAATATGCATTTGAAAATGCGCAAGCCGACTTCCGCCTATATAAAATAAAATCTACATTCTTATATCTTAAACTAATGCACTTTACTTTGTTATGCCCTGATGTATGGAAATAATTGGGTCCTTGTTGAAATATCGAGATGGTGAACTTTATTTTTTTGCAAAATTTCTATTTTGTTTTCAAAATTATTTACGTAATATACCTAAACCCTTCTGCAAGTAGAAATTCTTACAGTTCTATATTTTCCTGTGGTCTGATCTGAAATGACAAATAGAAGCAGTAAGAAAAGTAGAATCATAATCATACTGTTTTTTAGCATTTTCTTCTTAAACCCCCCTCTCTCTCTCTCTCTCTCTCTCTCTCTCTCTCTCTCTCTCTCTCTCTCTCCACACACACACACACACACACTCCTCGCCGCGAAATGCAGTCACTCCAAAATTCCGTATTGTGCAGTATTTCATTTTAGTTAGAGATTAACAATTGATGAATAACGAATGTGAAATCCTTAAAAACAATTAGAAAACCTGAACATGTTATCAAGAAAATTTCAGGAGCGCAATTCTGAGATTTTCGATTAATAAATCAATACAATTTGCAAAATAAGGTAAAGGTATTCAAGAGTTTTCCTCCTGATAAAACTTTGACATTACGGAGAACACTATACACGAAATAGAAATAGAAAGGAACGAGATTTTTATTCATAAAACATTTATGAGTTTGCATGCATAAAATGAAAAATCAATAGACACACCACACGCATCAAAACATGGTTAATATACCATAAAACAACAATTAATGTTTTGAAATTCAAAAATCTAAATTTCTTTTATCTAGTTCCAGCATGCTGTTTACCTGTTTGATATTTGAGTACCACGATTATCTAACGAAAGTGCTTTATTTTTATCATTTTGATCAGTATACAAAAAAAAAAAAAAAAAAAAAAAAAATGCTTTCAATTTCAATGTTCAGTAAGTAGAAATATATAGGTTAAATAAAGTCGACAATAGATTTCTTTTCCCTTGATTTGAATTGATATTTTACGTTTTTAGCATTTTCCTTTTAAGATTTTAGTACAATGCTAATTTACATAATGTTCTTGACACACATATTCACATAAGTAATCTGTTTTCAAGGATAGATTTTAGATATGTAATCAAAATGCATCATAAGTGACTCTAGTAGTATTTCATTCAGTTCCATCAAAATATTTCTTTTCGCGATCTCTCTGTTACGATACTGGTTTCTTCTTTCGATGATACAATCAAGTTTTACATTATATATGGATGATTTTATTTATTTATTATTACTTCAATAAAAACGATATTGCAAGACTAAAATGTGTTGGCCATTATTAATTACAATTTTACATCTGTCCAAATTTCTGTGTAGCATCAATTAAGAGTATATATATATATATATATATATATATATATATATATATATATATATACTCTTAAAATGGTGTTATTACCTTTACATACATTTTTACGGTTTTGGCCTTTATAAGTATATAACATTACTGATAAATAATTTAATGTATCTGATGATTGTATTTCACTTCGTCTAAAATTAACTTCTTTGTGTACAGTCTTGGTACCTTATTTTACGTATATTTTTGAAATTGTACACATATCCTTTTTGAGGACTCTTGCCTTTTTCCATATGTTTTACCCGCAACATCAACTATGGCGTTACGTTTCAATTGTAATACGTTCTGTGACATCATAGTACTTTGTGCATGTAGTCTCGTGTTACGTTGCTATGATCAATAATCACAACTGATGAAGACCGGTAACACGGTCGAAATATTTCAGAAAAGTGTTTAGAGTGTTTGTTTTTAAATTTTGCTCCAACAAAAGAGACTTTATATATATATATATATATATATATATATATATATATATATACTATAACGAGATACCGATTAAAACTTTCTAAACTCATTCACTAAACCCCTGAACAGAATAAAATTTTGTAATCTTTAAAAAACACTTTCTTCTGAACTCTACTATACAGTATAGATGTGGAAATATGTACAACACTACATGAGCACTGAAATCGGGGGAATTCGTGATCTCTAGGTTAAGGGTTCAGACCCTAAGATGAAGTTACTTGAATTATGTACCGGGGGATTATATTTATTCATATTCACCGAGTACATAAAGCTTAAAAAAAAAAAAAAAAAAAAAAAGCTAGATTTAATACATGTGACTTTACAAAGGAGGGGTTACCTAGTGTAAGACTCAAACAGAAAAAGTTGTGAATAAAATTTGTGATGTGAGTAAATCTCAAATAAATATCCGATTTATGACACTACCAGATAAACTCTCTATTGGAGGTAGTCGCAAAAGTGTAAGTTAGACAATCGAAAGCTATAATACATTACTGCTGTGTTTGCCAGATCTTTAAAAACACATGGTAAATATATATCGTATATAACCTTAATTGACCGTATTCATTTGAATTCAATCTACATATACTCAGTGGGGAAAAATATCCCTATAGATATTTTGACGTTAAAGTT